>BLKR01005737.1:0-73539 GCA_011170035.1 Teleogryllus occipitalis | reverse complement strand
GCCATCAATAATTAATCATTGAATAACTTTCAGCGTAGTCAGATAGGAGAGTCTCTTCCCCAAACAATGTGTATTAATTCCCCAAATTGTGAGCTCAAGAAAGATTAAAAACAGAAATTTTACATTTTTTATCCAGCCGACAGCCAATATCCCTTAACATCCTAATGGGAGGCATTTTCGACCATATACATCACATCAACACACTTGCGGGCTCCTCTGATCTGGGGTCGGAAGAACGCCAGGCCCTACGCGACAACACATACATGAGAATTAGGAAACAAACCACCACGCCAAAGACAGGACTCGAACCCGCGATCCTTTGGGCCGAAGCGCTGACTCGGTACACGCTCTTAGCCACCTCGGCCATCCAGAATAGCTGTTGTACATATTTACGGAAATAAAATGTTTTGTCACGGACCTGAGCACCCTCCTGTACGCACGTAGTAGGTTTGTCACTGGGTCAGCCAACTTAACCTTCACTTCTGCCTCACCTCGTCACCGTGAGCGGTAGCTCAGCGCATCAACTGATGTCACTGCATCGCCTCTGACCGGGAGGTCCTAGGTTCCAGTCCTGACGGCGGCAGATTTTCGACACATTAGATTTTCAGCTAGGTCGAATTTAGTCGCTGTCTGGAGGAGAATTCTAGCGGCCGGCTGCTCTGATCGGTAGTTTTCCGTGGTTTCTCCGATAAACACCAGGCGAATGCCGGAGCAGTACCTTACCAAACGGGCCACGGACCGCGCAATCTGTCCTTCCTCTTCCTTGTCCTATCCTTCCCCATTACACACACACACACTAACATGCACTACACTACCACATATCCCGGGAGACCGGTCGGGAGCTTAGAGTTTGTCCCAGATGGGGCGGTGTCCCGCTGGTGGGAGAGTCCTGGTTAGGGGGAAACCCCACTAGAAAAACGGTAGGTCGGCGCCTGATCTCGCCATCCAGCGGGGGAACATCACCGCCATCTCCCGAGAACAAACATGCCCTACACTAACGGGACTAATGATCACAGTAGTTGACGCGCTCGGAAACAAAAAAATCAATCAATCAATCAATCAACTCACCTCGTCACGCGGTTCCTCCTCTATCTCGTCCTCCTTCTCGCATCTCACCATCTCTTTTACCACCTCTTTCGATCAGCTCCTTCGGTTCTAAGTTTATGCGACATCTCAATTTCGCTTGACTTCCATCCTTTACTCCGCTCCTACAATGTTTGCCACCGATCATTAGCTCAAAGCGAACTTTAATATCTATCTATCTACCCTCTTAAACCATTCACATGTTAGAGCAACCCTGCGTTTTTGACTCCACATTAATTTTTACTTTTTACGCATACTGATAGAAAATAATTTCACCATGCATGATTGTTCAATTGATTTTTGATTGTTAGTGATTCCGGGCGCGTCAACTACTAGGGTGATTAGTTCCGTAAGTGTAGTGCATGTTTTTTCGGGAGGTGGCGGTGTTATTCCCCCGCTGGGTGGTGAGATCCGACGCCTCCTACCGTCGGCTAGCGTAGATTCCCCTCAACCAGGTATCTCCCACCAGCAGGGCACCGCCCTAGTCGGGGCAAGTTCTATGACCACGATCGGTCTCCCGGCATGTGTGGTAGTGTAGTGTGTGTGTGTGTGTGTGTAAGGGGTGAGAAAAGGACAAGGAATAGGAAGGAAACATCGCGCGCGGTTCGGGGCCCGTTTGTTAGAGTACTGCTCCAGCATTCGACTTGTGTTGACCAGAAAAAAACACTGAAAACTACCGATCAGAGCAGCCGGTTGCTAGAATTCTCCTCCAGGCGGTGTCTGAATTCGACCTAGCTGACAAGCTACTGTCGAAAATCCTGCAACTGTCGGGACTCGAACCTGGGACCTCCCTTCCCCATGCATTATCTCCCTTTTTACCACTACGATAACAAAAAGATGTTATTGGTATACTGAAATAAAAATCATTATAGTTTAATTAATTTAAATTTAAATTATATCTCTATTTTTTGCAGATGAAAAATTTGAAATTGAGACACCTAGACTCGCAATTAAAGTTTTTTAATGCCATTTAACTACAAAAATCAAAATATATCAAAATATATGAAAAAGAGTAAACATGAAATGCATATAAAGAGTTTTACTAGAATCTTTCTGCCACAAAATACGAACAAGTTTCCTTCTGTTGTTGAATGCTATTTAAAGCAGAAAAACCTTGCATTCTTTGTTGGGCATTGCTGTTTTCTTTACCAACTTCACATACTCATTTAGTATTGTAACTTCGGACTTCGTTGCGCACACTGTTGCGGTAGCAGTATTCTACACAGAACGGAAGGTTTTGTGTTTGGATTTCGGTTCATGTTTTCACGTTGACGCAGTAGCTTGGAAGGGAAAGGCCCAACTTCCCATTACCCCATAATTTCTTCCATTGCATAATCCTTTCGCTAATAATGATTAAGTGTCGTAAATCTTCAAATTAGCCAAAGAATAGATAACTACTGTTCTACCAATATTTGAAATATAAGAAGTTATTATGTGAATCATCAGGTGTGAAATATTTTCTATAGTTAAATGGGAAATATCTTTTATTTTTATGTAACATATTTAGTGAAGAAATGTATAGTTCAATAATAGTTGCTCTTCTTGTAGATATCTAAATAATTATTCGATAATTTAGTAAGAATGTTATTTACTAAATAAGTCGTATATCTTTAATAGTTGTTTATGCCTGTCAATATTTAAGTTGAATGTCGTGAACTATTATTATGTAAAATTTACGTTGCATATTAATTATACCTCCTTCATAATGTAATGAACAGAATTGTGCACATACTGGTTTATTCTGAATACAAAATTAATGCATGTTCTTATTGAATATCTCATAGAAAACAGTACAAAACAATTTCTTGTACATTGCAAACGAGTTAATATTGTTATTAAAAATAACTCGAAAAGAATTTAAAATTTTCCACAAACACGATTTATTAATCAAATTCTTACTAACTTATAGCAGACATGTGCAAGCTCAAAATAGCAGAGTTGAAGAAGCACTCCTCACCACTTACTCACATTTACTTGGATGCACTGAAGATGAGGGTAAAAATCAACGAAACGGGTCTGCCATGAGTTAATAACTATTTGATTAATAAATCGTGTTTGTGGAAGATTCTTTTTGCCCCCGTTATAAAATAACCGAGTTCTACAATATTTCTGAAGAAACCACCGAATTATCTCTCACAGATTAAATTTGACGACAATATAATAGGACTCTTTCGAGACCTAAAACATATTTTTGTCTAGTAAATTAATCATATTAAATCTTTATCTCGTGTTTTCTATATTTTGTAATTCTCTTTCAGTTTTCTATTCCTGAATTTTATCTCCTTCTTCGGCAATGCGCTAAACTCGATAGTACTGTACCCTCGAAAAGAAAAGCCCGCCGTCATATCTATCCACTTTAATGGGCTTGGGGAAAATGCAGCTTAACTTATTTTTTCATACAAAAATATATTCAAACTTCTCCGCTAGCCGGCTCTTCCATCGTCTTTTCCGCAAAGAAAATAAAGAAGTTGCTCTAGAAGAAAGAATTATTTCGAAGGAAATCTAATTTAAGAGGATTCGCCCTCCGTATAATCTTATGTGACTCGTGATAGGTCTATTACGATGTAAGGAGATTACTGAGATCGGAGAGTTTAACTCCGATTTGCAGTTCTCAGCGAGGGCAGGGTCAGAGAGGGGGTGAGGTGGGGGGGGAGGCGGAAGCGGAGCCCGTAACGACGAGAGGCAAAGCTTCCGGTTGAGTAGTGAGGGCGAATCTCGAAGGAGAAATTCTCTTCCGCGAATCCTATTCGATGAAGGGCCTTAATGCTTCGCGACCTCTAAGTAAATTCTCCTGTGTTTCAGGTTTACGACATTATTGGCGGAGGGGCTGGGTTCTAAAGGAGATTCTCGCAGCGCTTTCGTGAGTTATTGAAATCTTCCAGGCATTCTGTTTGTGCTAAAAGAGTTATTAATGGATCAACAGGTAAAGTGTTTGAGGGGAAATGAGTTTTTTTACCAGCAAAATTGAAGACGAGAAAACTTATCTATTACGAAGAAAAATAAATTTGAGTTTATATTTGAAATTACATGTTTGTAATTTTTGGTGTTATTTACAAAAGTAAAGTAGTCATGTAATTCATGAGAATTATCTGAGTCAGGGAGCGAATACAAATAAATTATTCATACGCAGTATAAAACTATACGAATAATTCCTTGAAAACATTCAAATCTCAATATGTATTACATATTTTACTATTAAGATATCTGACCAATTGAGGAATAATCATAGATAATTGAGGGATTTGTTTACAAGAATTCTTCATGTATTAATGACTCAAAATTTGTAATTCTGTATTACAGTTATGAGATTTAATTGTGAATTAAAGTTAAGAGCTAATTATTTCGTGACCCAACAAGGTAACTATGTTTTATGATATATTTATTACAATTTTCTGAACTCAAGTTCGAGACAATCCAGGGATAGTTCATTATTTGATGAGTAGAAAAAAATGTTGATAAGTTGAACGCTCAGGATGTAATGATGGTAGGAGCGTTAGAGAGTATGAGAGAAATTATAGAAAATCTCCCACAAGCCAATTTGTGCCACTAGCCATCTCGCAATCCGCATTCAATGACACGTTTTTGACACTCTGACACCCCAATGCACAAATCTCCTGCTTGAGCTTCGGATTGCACATTGTCAGTGCACAAGAAATATGACACCAGGAATATTGTCTTTTTGCAGATCAGTTGTAATCTGAACCGAAGAGTTTTTTTCTCGGCCAGTGATATGTTTTACTCTTTTCGGCGGATGGTTTGCTAACTCTCATTATGATTTTTTACCATTAAACATGCGCACTTTTTAAAACGTATTTCTTTACTTAACCACACATGACAAATTTCAAGATGTATAATTTTTTAGTTGTTCACCTGCAACGCGCCGGATATTTTTACATTTTTTAACAAAATATTTGTCTCTTAACTTGTTCTTTTAGTAGTAATGGGTTTCTGCCCTTTTAATTAATAAAAATTCTAACTGATTCTTCATTAAGTGTTTTCAACAAACCCGGACCCTACATTTTGGAAGAAAATAACTAGGGTCGAAACCTCAAAAGGAGGAAATAAATTGTTTAAAAATAATTTTAGTGTCTCTCGTATTAAGGTCAGGAAGCCATCAAATGAGTGCTTATATTTCCCTCAAAAAATGACGATAGGGGACCACTGTGTGCCTGGAAGCTATTATATGAGCACTTCATTTTTTCCCAAAGAATAACGATAGGGGACCACTGTGTGCCGCTATCGGGTTCGGTGATTAGCAGCGAAACAAAGAGCCTCTCTTTCGAGGTCGGCGCTCGGCAGTCGCCCCTCCCCCGCCCCCACTCATTCCTCACCGGCTTCACCCCCTCCCTCCCCGCGGGCGGCTCAAAAATTACCCTAACAGTGCGCTTCCGGCTTTAAATCACCCCCACTTGCGGCGCGAACGCCAGCGACCACAAGGGGCGTGGATGCAAACGCTGCAAGGGCAGCGGCGGGGAGGAAATCGCGGAGAAAGTGTGGAGAGGAAGACGTAGAACGTTGGGAAGAAAGGAAGATGAGATGAAAACTTGAGAAACAAAGTTTCATGTAATCGTGAGTTTTGATGGAAAACACGATGGAAAAGGAAAAGAGAAGGTCGGCAGCATTATAGTGGGTGTCGGGGAAGTGGATAAAGCGAGATAAAATGGTCGTTGGCACAGAAAAGAGAGAGTAGGTTAGGATCATATTGTATTCAAATTGTTCTGGTTATATATGTGTTGACTCAGAATAAATGTTATCAACTTCTAAGACATGTAGTGGATCAAAGAAGATCACGTTTTGTTAATGAACATCTGATTGAAACGCTCATATAATAAAGTTACACGTGTAATATTTGTCCGTGATTGCTTAACATAATATATTTTACTGGTGTCCGGTAGGGACACACAATCTCTTTAACTACGTCAGGAAGTATACTGAAAATAAGTTGCCTCTTAATCAGGGACGTATGTAATATATTAAGCACAATACATAAAATTTCCTATTAAATTCCCATTGGAAAGCGTATTTGACATCATAAATGCTCTAGAAGTTTGTAACATTTAGTCTGACACGTCCTTTATGACTCAATCAGGGACAAGCCATGGCGGAGAATCATTGAGAAGTACGGACAGAAGCGGAACATATCAGAGTGGCAAGTTTCATGAGAGAGTCGGAGCTGGAAACATGATGACTACGAGATGAAGCGGTTAGATTGATTGATTGATTGGTGTTTCCGGGCGCGTCAACTACTTTGGTCATTAGTCCCGTTAGTGTAGTGCATGTTTTTTTTCTTGGGAGATGGCGGTGATCTTTCCCCGCTGGATGGTGAGATCTGGCACCGACCTACCGTCGGCTAGTGGGGTTTCCCCCTAACCGGGACTCTCCCACCAGCGGGGCACCGCCCCAGCCGGAACAAGCTCTAAGCTCCCGACCGGTCTCTGGAATATGTGGTAGTGTAGTGCATATTAGTGTGTGTGTGTGTGTGTGTAAGGGGAGAGGATAGGACAAGAAAGAGGAAAGAAAGATCGCGCGCAGTTCGTGGCCCGTTAGATAGGGTACTGCTCCGGCATTCGCCTAGTGTTGATCAGAGAAACCACGGAAAACTTCCGATCAGAGCAGCCGCCGCTAGAATTCTCCTCCAGACAGCGCCTGAATTCGACCTAGCTGAACAGCTAGTGTGAAGCGGCTATAGCAGGAGGTTTAGAGAAGGGCGGGTGGGAGAGTTGAGGACAAGTGCGCTGGCGGGGAGGAGAAGGAGGCGGGTGAGAATGCAAAGTAAATTGACCTCGCGGAGCGCAGGCGGCTGGTGCGGCACGTGATTCTGCGATTAATGCGATTTAAAAATGGCGTGCGATGGCGCGTGTTTAGAGAGCGGACGCCCAAAGATCGACCAGTGCAGGAGTTCCGCAAGAACGTGGCCTGGAGAGGGTCTCGCAATTCACGTGGAATTACTTTTTTTATCTTACTGCCACTCGTCCCATACTGACATATGAATTTCCGATCTGGGGAGGAGGAGCTGCATCTTCGGTACGTAAACCGCTCCAAACATTTTAAAATAAAATCCTTCGCACTGCCGTCAAAGCGCCTTGGTACGCGCCTTGGTACATCAGTCACCTATATGAAAATATTTCTACACCATCTTCTCTTCCAACTTCCATACAGAACCGAGGAAAACATATAACCAACACCTATGAATTAAATCTAGATTCCCAAAGAAATAGTGTAAACCATCCTAAAGAGAAATACATATCACAAACGTACATTTTTAATTTCTTTTCTACCTGTAATGGTACTATTCTCTCATTCATTCTCGCATACAAAACAACTAATTATTGAGGTCTCCAGTGGGAGTATCCTCGCTCTCCTGTAACATGTAATATTTATCTTGCTAGGTTGTAGTTCATACACAAGCTTGTAAAGCGCTTACTTCGCTATATTAGAAAATAAAAGAAATTTAAACACCTTCTTATCTTTCTCAATTCCTCCATTCCTTCTTTAAGATGAATTCATGTTTCTTTGTCTTTTTTTTATTTACATGCACATGAAATGAAAGAGTAGAAAAAAATTCTCAATAAAATTTGAATCACAGTGGCAGGTGAGTGTGTGTGTGTGTGTATGTGTGTGTGTGTGTGTGTGTGTGTGTGTGTGTTACTATACACTTACTATGTATCGTAAAATGCAATTTCAAGAAAGATTGCGGTCTCAAAACTCTACAATGTAACTAAATATAAACTATAATAAGCACTAAAAAATATTGTTTATAGTGCTATATTTTCTTAATATATTGTAAAATATAGCAGTAAGTATTTCTTAAAATACTTTTTTTGTAATTAGGCTCAAATATATTGTTTTTTCCTTACCGTCTCGTGCCTCATGATTTTCACACTTCAATGAACGTCACGCTTCTTTATGGGGGTGGTCATTCGATAATGTTTTCTCCTCAACATTGCGTTTTGCATAGCAATAGCAAAGAGATTTACTATAATAATACCTTTTTTACTCTTTTTATTAGTTTGAATTTTCAGCATATTACGAGAAGAACTATTGTAGCTACCTTAATTCTGGCAGTTCTTGGACTACTAGACATAGATGTCCGTCATTTCTAACGTAAACCAGTAACGAAGACCATAATGGAATGATAATAAAATGTGTTCCTTCTATTTCAGATAATTTCTTTGTTAAAAATTAGGAAATGAGTAATTCATTTTTGATGTTGACATGCTACACAATCTAATTTATATAAACAATATGTATTGTACTACTTTCCGAAATGAATTTAGACGTTTTCACAGTCTTTCCGAAACAGAAACCTGAACTTTAAGAAAATTAAGTATTATGCGTATAATTGTGGATTTGATAGTGTTTTGAGTGAATCTACTATATTTATTGCACATATTGTATTTTTTATTACAATTATTGATTCACTAATTATAAAATGGGAATAATGAACATGTAAAAAGATTTTTTTTAAAGTCGTCTTTGCCCTCTTGGGCATCCTGGCTATCGCGCAGGTCCGCGCGGTTGTCGTCTTAGTTTCGGCCCCAATTCTACTGAAATTGTTTCAGTATTATGCATCAGTTCTGGATGAAAAATGTTTGGATCGACGAAACGCAACAGAAGAGAGGTTGAGTCGGTTGTACGTTTTTTAACATAGAGAAAAAGTGTACGGGAGTTAAATATATATATATATATATATATATATATATATATATATATATATATATATATATATATATATGGAGATATTTAGAATTCAGTATTAAAAACATATTTATAAACGTTGTGTAATCTACTCAATTAAGCAAAAGTATTTTGCTCAAACGCAGTTAATAGATTGATTTATATGTCAAATCCTGAAATAATTTTATCCGAAGATAATTGTAGTGTGGGAAAATGCAATGTTAATATGTTCTAATCATAAATTATTGACTTACTATGTTTATTATTCAAAGACCATATAATATTAAAATGATGCGATTGTTTATATATATATATATATATATATATATATATATATATATATATATATATCCTAATATTCATTCCGTTATCGTATATAGTTATCTCTTATCCTAAATATTCATTCCTTTCCCCTACCTCCATACGGTTCACTGTTTTCTGAATACGTATCTGGCAACTCTAAACATAATCACGAACTCCCGTACTATCAAGCTGTTATGCTCCCACAGCTACTTACCTGCCCACTCATCCCCCATTCCACCCAAAGTCCCACTAGCCGCCCACCGTTTCATCCACATATCCCCTCTACGTAGCACCGCAGGCAGCAGGCAACATTAGGCCATTATGCCACGGCGACTACCACCCATACACGAGGAGTGGTTTTCGAATAATTAAGAAAAATAGGTCGCCTTCGCTCGTACACATTTCCAAAATTAAATTTCCTCGCCCCACCTCCCTCTCCCTTCGCGTCATTCCCTGCGCACGCGCGAAAATTCTAATTGTCGAAACATTACAGCTCACCTTTGTCCGCTTGTGGGCTCGTACGGACTCATAGGCGTCGGGATGGAGGCCTGGGGACGCGAATCAAGTGAATTAGGCAACACCGGAGGGATCTCGGCGGTGCAGGTATTGTGAGCGGGTAATTTTGTTCCGTTTCAATTAAACAAATGGACATTTTATGTAACTGCAAACAAAGAGAAGCAAGTGGTTCCGGTCCCTGGCCGGCGCCCGCCGCCGTGCTGTGCAGTGCTTTCCGGCCTGGGCAGTTACACTTTCCCCTTTTCCGTGTTCCATCTGCATCCCCTACCCTCTCCCGCGGGGTCTCGCCTCTATGTTTCTTCCCCGCTTTGCTCTTTCTATCTTCCCTAGTTGATACACCTTTCCTTTTCGCGTTCTATCCTGACCGTGTTCATCTATCTCTGTACCGGGAGAGATGGCTCAGGACTATCGCTGCAGTTCTTCTGACCGGAAACCGACACTAGCTTGTCAGCTAGGTCGAATTCAGTAGCTGTGTGGAAGAGAAATCCTAGAGGCCGGCTGCTTTGATCGGTACTTTTCCGTGCTTTCTACCATCAAAAACAGGCGAATGCCGAAACTGTACCACAACAATGGGACCACGGGCCGCGCGCCATCTTTCCTACCTCTTGCTTGTCCTATTCTCACCCTTCACACACACTCTTACATACAATAACATGCACTACACTACACCACTTGCCGGGAGACCGATTGGGAGCTTAGAGCTTGTCCCAGCTGAGGCAGTGCCTCGATGGTGGGAGATACCTGATTGGGGAAAACTCCGCTACCTGACGGTAGGTCAGCTCCGGATCTCGTCATGCAGTGGAAGGAGATCACCGCCACCTCCCGAGCAAAAAAAAACAAACACATACTACACGTGCGAATGATCCTAGTACTTGACACGCCAGGAATCACTAACAATCAATCAATCAGTCAATCAATCGTCCATCTCTGTGGAGCTCTGAAGGCTCCAAAAAGGAGGCCGCCCGTCATTAAATTTTTGCTACTCAAAGCCGCGTCATGGAACAGGAACTTTTAGATATTCTTTATGTGTTAAGAACCGCTGTACCCACAGTGTACAGGGAGGAAAACCGAATAAACTGAAAAGTCAATTTTGAGCATATTTTGTCTAATAAACTCCTTAGAGATTTTGAATGGCTGAAACGCAATAACCACGCAAAAATTGGATTGAAATAAATACTTTGTAAGCAAAAATTTACATTTCAGAAACACATAAATACTCCAGAATCACGTAAACTATTAATAATTTACCAAACTTTAAATTTTGTTATTTAATTATATTTTTTATTTTATGTTTTGGTAGCAAGAACGCAATACATGCAAACTCACTTATCGCCTTTGTTTGCCATCAGCAAAAGATAAATTATAATCTATCCGATTAATATCGACGACCTGAATTATTCAAACGTAAAATTGTTTCATTCCGGTCGCCTTCGTCAACGACGTAATTACGTCACTCCGACAACGTGGACGTCAACGTGGACGTCGCGAGGTGATAATGAGGTGCCGTTTCGTGTGGTAGGGTCACGTTCCCTCGCACGCCCTATCTCGCAGCGCAAAGCCTTCCTCTATAACTCACCCTCCTCTTCTATGAATAATGGAAGAATGTTCAGTATTTTCACCGGCGTGTTTAAGACTGACTTAAGTATGCCTTTTCGTGCTGGGATTTTTGTATTTTTATTTTCATTTTGTATGCCAGGTCTTGTACGAGTAAGGATTTAATTGAGTTGTTAGCGTCACGTCTCTGTTCTGGTTCATAAATCTCTATTATACATATCCTATATTCGTACTCGTAAAAGGATATTCAACTAAAAATGTTTCGTGAATTTATTTTTTTGCAAATTATTTGCCAAAAAGTGCATATCTAAAAACATATTTTGCTCTTGTTATACAATTTTATGTTGCTCCATGGAAAAGCGGAAAAACCTTTCGTTTTCCTGTTTGTCCCATTTTGAATCATATTAGATAATACGAATTCTCATATTCAAAATAGTTCAGTGACGAAGAAGGACATTTATACACATACGAATCGTATTTCAAATTTAAAACAAAGGTTCTCATTACATAGAGTTTGCGCGAAGAATCTTTGAACGGGGCTAATGTCACAGAGAAGGGAGACAACTAAATTGAATGACGTCTCTAAAACATTGAGTTCCAGGATTGAATTGAATTGAATTGATGCCATATTTTAAGTGGTGAGACTCAGGATATGAGGCCTGCTCTTCCGACTGACTACGCAAATTTCGTTACGCTCCTTTCACCTACTAGGGGAGAAAGAAAGTATTACTTAAGTGAAGAAACAGGCAATTTGAATTTAACTCAGAGGCTTCATTTAGGCTTTACATACATTAAATCTACTACATGGGACAGGCGGCTTTACTTCCCCTCCGAAGGAAGGTGTACGTCTCACCCTTAAAAGTCCACAGCTTCGATCGAGTTTGAATCCGCCAACTTGGGTATTACAGTCCTATACACTAACCGTTACACCAACACAGCCGCGAACGATTGATTAGTGATTCCAGGCGTGCCAACTGCTAAGATCACTAGTCTTGTAAGTGTAGTGCATGTGAGTTCCTCGAAGGTGGAAGTGATATTCCTCGGATCGTAAGATCCGGCGCCGACCTTCCCGTCGGTTAGCAGGGTTTTCCACAACCACGTTCTCCCAGCAGCTCTCTAAGCTCCCGACCGGTCTACAGGTATGTGTGGCAGTGTAGTGCATGTTAGAGTAAGTGTGTGTATGGGGAGAGGATAGGACAAGGAAGAGGAAGGAAAGATCGCGCACGGTCTGTGACCCTTCTTTTAGGCCTCGGCTCCAGTATTGATCTTGTGTTGATCAGAGAGCCATGGAAAACTACCGATCAGAGCGGCCGGCTAATAGAATTCTTCTCTAGACATCGGGTAAACTACACCTAGCTGTGTAGACAGTGATGAAATTCTGCTACCGTCGGGACTCGAACCTTAGGACCTCGCGTTCAGGGGCGCTGCAGTGACATCAATTGATGGCCTGAACCACCTCTGCCGGTCTTAACTTTTCGAAAGGCAACTTCGGAACAAACAAATTACATTCACATTACGTGTAAGGAAACACACAAGAAAAACAATAAAACAAATTACCAACGCAGATATAACTTTCTGGGTGATTCCCTGGTAGGTATTAGGTAATTATTACATACAAATTAGAGAACGTGATGCTAAGTGGCTAGGCCGAAGGCCTTTAAGCCATTACAATACGTACATTCTACCGCGTTCTAATCTTTCGTATTCTGGTATTCACCCCAAATGGTCTTTTCATCGCATCAATGCCGCGGAAAAAGACCATAAGGAACGGCTGAGGAAAGAAACCCTGAAGGGGGAAAAACCTGCCCTCAGAAGCCGAGTACATGCTAATCTATCCGGTTTTTAAACTATTTATTGTTTTGGCGCGGGCGTCAGGCATTCTCCTTCCAGTGTTTGGCCTCCTCAGCACCTGAAAACAAACAGCACCACAGAAAATCGTCCGCACCAACGCCTCTACCCTAACATTTCCGATTCCCACTTCCCTTCGCCCCCTAATGTGTTTTATTTTAACCGTTTCTTTTTATTTTATTTTAATTTAATTTACTTTTAATTTATTTAATTTATTTTAATTATTTTAAGTTAATTTATTTTTATTGACTTATTTATCTACTTATACTTAGCAATTGACTACAACTTATGGCACATAACTTACTAACTTAATTATTGTTAGTTTATTGACTTATTATTTATTTCTCTCCAGTCTAGGCTCTGCTCGTACTAACCAGTTCTGTTTTCCCACTCCCTAATTTCAGTTTCTCTAATGGTCCGAACCTTTCCTAGAAATGTTCCTCATTCTTTCATGAAGTTAGATCTTTTATCACCTAAATCAGCCGGCATTAGGCTACATGATCTCTGAACCACGATTTTCTGCAGGAATTGCAGGACACTGCTTCGCATGAGCGATGTTTTCTTTCTCGCGTGTCTCGTTCACCCTATTAATTGTGGTCCAGTTTTGAAATATCTCGTGCCAACTCTATCTGCTCGCACGCACAATGATAGTAGGGAATTCAAGTGTAGGGGTAGAATCTTTCTAAGATTTAATCCATGTTTCCAAATCAGAGGTGGTTATGACGTTGTAAAATGTGAAAATAAGTGCATCAAAATGTATGTTTTGCTCTCAAGGTTACATTATATTAGAACTACTTTGCTTGTTTAAAAATAAGAACCTTGTAGTGTCCTGCGACAAAAACATTACTGCTGAACAATACTACACAAAATGGTGTATCAAAAAGTAGCATGCAAATCAGCTGAAGTACACTAAAGAAAATAAAATTGTAAAAGTGTAAAAATTAATAATTTAATAAAACCTGTCTTCACGAGTACGGAATTAATATAACATTGGGGAAAGGCGGTGTATTAAAAGCTAGGTATTTAAATTTTCTTTTTGATTGTTTAATATATCCAAAACCAATTAATCATTGGAACATTTTATGAACTCTAATGCAGAAAAACAAATTTTGCGACTCGTATTTGATGCTTAAACAATACGGTTCGAATGGAAATATTTTTATATATGAATGATAGTTCTTGCTCCATCATCGTTTGCCGAATTGGGATAATTCTGTCATTAATAAACTTGGGATTAATAGTTCAATTTATTACGGCTCGAGATGTGATTTATGCGATTGATTTTAAAAGCACAGAGTTACTTCATGAATACCTAGGGAAAATGTAACTGACTTATGACATGCCAGAATTATTTCTACTTACTTTCTACAAAAACGGTTTGTTCCACATTTCATTCAGTTTGTGGAGATGTGAATAAATTCCTACTTAAATGTGGTGACCAGATCTTAAAAAACAAAAAACAGGGCATTATGACATTTTTTTGACTAACAGAACGGGGTCCATGCACATAACAAAAAGCAACATTATTTTTTTCATTTACACTTTTATTCATTATAATGTTGGTCTGTATTCCACATTTAAGATTGCTTGACAAGTCTCACTAGAAACGCAAAAAATCAGAAGGTTCGGATTATTGAATTTCTCAGTAACATATCAATAGCCATACAAACTCAAATGACAAAATAGCTCATTTTCCCTTCCTTCAACCACCACTGAATCTCTCCCTTCTTGATGTCAATAGTGTGTGAAACACTCGTCTTACGTGATGCATTGGCGTATGATATACTCGCGCTTATTTTTTTACAAACTTATGCAAACCCAACAGAATACTTTATAATAAATTTAAAATTGTTGACGGCTCTTTAAACCAACCTACCATTGTTACGAAAACGGTATATTTGGAGTCCCGTTTCCTTTTCAAACCCCGTCAAAAACAGACAATGTCCCAGCTCAAGATGTCTGGTCACCTTGTACTTGGATTTACACTCTTCAAGTGTCTTCATTTTTCACGTGTGTCCATTTTTTGGACCTTTACTCCTATCTGGATCCATTACAAAAGTGTATCCGGTTTCCTGAACAGTGATTTTCAGATTCTTATCAATAAGAACACTAAATAAAGTACCGGGAGAGGGGGCTCGGACTATTGACTGATGACTGCAAACTGACCGGGATGACCTAGTCGCGTCCCAACAGTGGTAATATTTTCTACACTAGCTTGTCAGCTAGGTCGAATTCAGTCGCTGTCTGGAGGAGAATTCTAGTGGCCGGCTGGTCTGATGGGTAGTTTTCCGTGGTTTCTCCGATCAACACCAGGCGAATGCCGGAGCAGTACCCTATCACACGGGCCACGGACCGCGCGCGATCTTTCCTTCCTCTTCCTTGTCCTGTCCTCATCCCGTACACACACACACACACTAACGTGCACTACACTGCCACACATGCGGGAAGACTGATGGGGAGATTAGAGCTTATTCCGGCTGGGGTAGTTCCCCGCTGGTGGGAGATACCTGTTAGAGGGAAACCCCGCTACTCGACGGTAGGTTGGCGCTGGATGTTGACAACTAGCGGGGGAAGATCACGGCCATCTCCCGATGGAAAACATGCACTACACTTACGGAACTTATTACCCTAGTAGTTGACGCTGGGGGGGCAGGGCAGCGAGCCGAATCCCGGCGCGGCAAGAGACAATGGACTCACGAGCGCTGGCTATCGGCCCGCCGCCTCCGCCCGCCCCCGCGCGGGCTGGCGGTTGCCATTGTTCGTCGGGCGGCGAACTGTCAGCCTCCGCCAGGACGCCGCCTGACTGCTTGGCCCTGCCTCGCCCTTTGTCAGGAGTCACGCCCCGCTCCCGCCCCGCTGCTCACGCCCCGCTTCCGCCCCCGCTCACGCCCCGCTCACGGCACGCCGCTCACGCCTGCTCACGCCCCGCTCACGCCCGCCCCCGCTCACGTCCCGCTCACGCCCCGCTCACGCCCCGCCCCGCTCACGCCCCGCTCACGCCCTCGCCCCCTCCGCCCCTGCTCCTGCGCCCCCTGCCTCCGCCCCCGCTCCGCCCCTCGCCCCGCTCACGCCCCGCTCCCTCACGCCCCCGCTGCCGTCGCCGCTCACGCCCCTCGCTCTCACGCGCTCGCTCACGCCACCCGCTCACGCCCTGGCCCCGCTCACGCCCCGCTCACGCCCCGCTCACGCCACGCTCACGCCCCGCTCCCCCGATCACGCCCCGCTCACGCCCCGCTCACGCCCGCGCTCACGCCACCCGCTCACGCCCCGCTCACGCCCTCACGCTCACCCCGCTCACGCCCCCGCTCACCCCGCTCACGCCCCGCTCACGCCCCGCTCCCCGCTCAGCCACGCTCACGCCCTGCTTCACGGCCACGCTTCACGCCCCGGGCCACGCCCTTCCGCTCACGCCCTGCTCACGCCCCGCTCACGCCCCGCTTCACGCCCCGCTCACGCCCCGCTCACGCCCCGCCAGCGTTTCACGCCTCTGCACACGCCCCGCTTCCTTCATGTCCTTATGTTGATACTTCCCGTTCACGCCCCGTTTGATGCCACTGCTGCCCCTGCCCTGCTCATGCTGCCTGCTCCCGTTTCGCCCTGCCTCTGCTCCGCCTCCGCCCCACCCTCCCCTGCCCTGCATGTCCTGGCTCCTCGCTCCCTGCTGTGCATTTTTCACTCCTCTCTGCCCAGCCTCGTGGTCCTGCCCCCTCTACGCCGCCGTTTCCACCTGACCCTGCTCAAAGTTGCCAAAGCTCGGGAGCGCCTGCTGCTCGCCCCCTGTCGCTGCGCCCCGCCCTGCTACCACTCTCACAGTCCTCGCTCGTCCTCAAACTGTCAAAAGCGCTTCACTCTAGACCTGTCCCGCCCTCTTCACCAGCGGGCGGCCGTGGCCACCTACGCGCTCCCTGGCCGAATTAATTCGGGGCAATTTATTCCCCTCCGATAGGTTAAATGCGCATCCACTCGGGTCGCCGGGGCGGCGGGGAAAGAGGCGACGGGGCGGTGCCCGCTGAGGTGGCGGACAGGAGAGGGGAGGGTGAGAGGAAAGGGGGGGGGGAACCGTAGAGCTGCAGGGGGCGCCGGGGTGAATGTAGTGGAGTTGGAAAATGAAGCAAATCTGAACACGGAGGAAGCGGTGGTGACGATATTTAAGACGGAGACGAAAGTGGAAAATGGCGGAGGCGGAGGTGGAGGCGGAGGTGGAGGTGGAGGCGGAGGTGGAGGCGAAGGTGGAGGCGGAGGTGGAGGCGGAGGTGGAGGTGGAGGTGGAGGCGGAGGTGGAGGCGGGGGCGGAGGCGGAGGCGGAGGCGGGAAGGAGGTGGAGGCGTGGGAGGGTGGCGGAGGTGGAGGCGGAGGTGGGAGGCGGTGGGGTGAGGCGGGGGCGGGGCGAGGCGGGAGGTGGAGGCGGAGGTGGAGGCGGGGAGGTGTGGAGGCGGGAGGTGGAGGCGGAGGCGGAGGTGGAGGAGGCGGAGGTGGAGACGGAGGGAACTGAAGATGGAGATGGAGCTGGCAATCGAGATGAAGGGGGAGGTGGAGACGGAGTGGAGGTGGGGGTTGGGAGGCAGACAGGGGAGTGGAGGTGGGAAGGCGGGGTGGCGGAGGGGATGGTGGAGGCGGGGCGCAGGGGAAAGTGGAGGCGGGGAGTGGAGATGGAGACGGAAGTGGAGGCGGAGGGTGGCAACAGCGCTGAAGCTGGAGAGGGAGCTGGAGGTGTACGCGGTGGTGGAGTTGGTGGCGGAGTTGCAGGCGGAGGCAGAGCTGGAGGTGGTAGTGGAAGTTGAGATTGAAGTGGGGACGGAAGAGAATGTGGAGGCAGAAGTAGAGGTGGTTGTGGAGTTGGAGTATTCCGCCACAAACCGAGCCTTGGGCGAATTAGCAGTGGAGGCAAATTCGGAAGTGGAGACGAAGCAGGTGTCAGTTGAGGAGGTGACTGTAGAAGTGGAGACGGAAGCTGAGGCGCAGATAGAAGCAGGGTTGGGGCGGAGGCGGAGTGACCGATCGTAGCAGTAGCTCCAAAGAGAAAGCATAGAGTGTGGGCCAATGCAGGGAGAACCCTTGTGAGGAAGGCGCATTGCAGGCAGGTCGAAGCAGGAACCTATTGCGAACGAAAGGGAGTTCCGGTCGAGGTTCGCGAGGAGAGGAGGGCGCCAAACGGACCCCAGCGTTGGAGATCCAGCGCTGCTTACAATACGCGAGGGGGGCGAGGGGGGGAACAGAGGTCTGAATGAAAACATGCAAGGGTTCACGGAGGTAGAGAACGCAATGAGGGTGATGACGTAGTTGCCAATATGAGCTGCGGTTCCCTATGTTTCTCGGGGCTTACGACAATGCTCCACTGTTGGTGGAGTTTCAGGATCCGGCCTTCAAGTTTTTGAAATCACTTTTGTACAGACTTAAAACGAGTTCGAATATATTTTATGGAAAAATCTTTTATGTAACCACCAGAATACCAACAAGTCGTTTTAAAAAGCTGTGAAATTATGTGATCAATGTGATCTCTCTCTCTCTCTCTCTCTCCATATATATATATATATATATATATATATATATATATATATATATATATATATATATATTGTGTGTGTGTGTGTGTGTGTCTAACTCTCGAGACCCAGCAATCGAAAATGAAGCCCAGTTACAAAGAATATTTGTACATATTAAATTCGTTATCACACAGGACTGTGATCCTATCTAAATATAATATTGTCTACTTACTACATAACAATAGTTTCGAGAGTGTACATCAATCAATCTTCATTTTATTTTGTTTTCACTGTAATAGATAAATCCCGTATTTCGAAGATTTTTAAAATATAAATTATATGGCTCCGTATTGTTGAAGAGGCAGGCTCAAATTAAAACATCCTAATTTTAACTAATGACGTCATAACGCGCTGGCGAATTTCATTACCTGATCCTGCTCAAAATTTACAGATAATTATATAATTAATTATAGCTAAATAAATGACTCGTAATAATTACAAACAAGTTTTACAAACATGCAGATATATCCAGCTAGTTTGCTACCGATTTGTACTACTGTGTTTCATATATTATTGTATCGTTCATAGAAAAGAAATGGGCATCAAATTCTCGTTTAATATTACAAATATAACCCTTAACTTTAGTCATGCATGAAATTTTGTTACAAACATCCAAATGTTAAACTTTCTAAACGTAATGCTAACGTTTTTGCAGCAAACAGTCTATGAATTTGCAGAATTAAAAAATTGAAACAAAAAAACTATAAAAATTGAAGAAAATAATGAAACAATAATAACCTAATTTTTTTAGAGACTTATTTTCATGCAGACACCGATATCCATGTAAGCAGAATGCCGGACCTAATCTTAGTAACATGTAAGCAGCATGTAAGCAGAATGCAGACGACTCCACAAATTCGAAAAAAAACTCTTTTATCAAAATATAAAAATTGACAATAAATGCTTATAGTGGTTAAAATACAGTAATACGATTTTTTTAAATTCCGTTTGTTTATTAGTTTTAAAAAGAACACGAAGAAACGCTTGCACTATCTCCAATATTGGTAAACATTTTCAGAAAAGAATTTCAACGCTTTCCACAACGAGCAGGCTCTACATTGCTAGAATATTACTGATATCAACACAATAAGGAAAAAATTTCGCTATAAACAAAGATCGGCAATTCCGAAGGTTTACATTGAGCCCTTAAAATTAAGCCACACGAAAGCAACGCTGAAATTCATGAGTTAAACAGTGGGTCATGTGTCAATGAAATTCTCATTTCGGAAATATCTCATTCTATTATTATTATTATATTCCATTTTATCTCGTTTTTCTTATTTCCAATTAAAAAGTAGTTGTCTGAAATTTACGAATAATGGTAATAAACATTATACACAATTCTGCGTTTTATTTATTATTTTATCTTTGTTTGTGTGATAATATCACTCATAAACCATTTAAGTATTGTTGAGATTTATTAATTCCGTCTATCCTGGTCAATAAGGGACGTTTTACGTACGCAATTTAGTTTTGCAATTCATCGCTTTTATTTTATTATCTTACTTTTTCACTCATAATTTTCTTCAGTACAGTATGGTTGAAGGTTAGTGAGAATTGAATTTATAGTAATGAGTGTTGATACTGTGATCATTTATTGAACTACATTTGATATTGAAAAATGGATATTTAGCTGGATATTGTTATTTCTGATATCCTCTCACATACCACTTGTACTTCATAAAGTATTGAGATAAATTCCAAAGTAGTTAATGGCACTTCAGAACTGCTATGTTAATCACACTTGATTGATATTTTACTTCAGTGATAACATTATTAGTCAAGTATATAATTCAATGTAATATCGAGGAAAGCAAACAAGAGGAATTTTCATTGCAATGGAACTGTTTGAGACCACAAGCGTATCACGAACACTCGTGTCTTGGAGATTGGACGAGGTTCCTCTTTCCTCTGCATCTCTGTGCTTGTATTTGATATTGATATATACTTCATATTGAAAAATGGATATTTATGTGAATATTATTATTCCTGAAATTCTCTCAATATCACTCGTACATCAAAAAGTTTTGAAATAAATTGCAGAGTATTCTATAGCACACAAAATCAGCTATGTTACTCACACTTGATTGTTAATCTACTTTAGTTATTTAATTATTAGTCAAGTATATAATTCAATGTGATATCGAGGACAGCAAACAGCGGGATTTTCATTGGATTTTAATTGATTTTTTCGTGTTTCCGGGCACGTCAACTGCTTTGGTCATTAGTCCCGTTAGTGTGGTGCATGTTTTTTTCTCGGGAGATGGCGGTGATCTTCCCCCGCTGGATGGCGAGATCCAGCGCCGACCTACCGTCGGCTAGCAGGGTTTCCCCCTAACCAGGACTCTCCCACCAATGCAGCACCGCCCCAGCCGAGACAAGCTCTAAGCTCCCGACCGGTCTCCCGGAATATATGTTAGTGTAGTGCATGTTAGTGTAAGTAGGACAAGGAAGAGGAAGGAAAGATCGCGCGCGGTCCGTAGCCTGTTTGTTAGGGTACTGCTCCGCATTCGCCTGGTGTTGATCGGAGAAACCACGGGAAACTATTGTTCAAAGCAGCCGGACGCTAGAATTCTCCTCCAGACAGCGACGGAATTCTACCTAACTGAAAAGCTAGTGATTTTGATTGGAATGTAACTGATTGAGACCACAAGCGTGAGTAGAGCGACCACACGTGTCTCGGGGATTCGACGAGGTTCCTCTCCCCTCTGCCCCTCCCGTGCTTTCGCGTGAAGAGCGCATTGATCCACCGTGACATGTTAGCCGCGACCTTTGCGTCTGCCGCCTAATGCTCCGCAAGCACGAAGACACCGCCGTCAGCGCGCACTTCAACTGCTGAGCAGCACGCCGGGCTGGAGAGCCGTGTATAGCAAATAAAGGACGAACGGCGCGCGTCTGATACCATCTCAACTGCGGAAGGTCACGACTTCAAGGCATAGGAGAGCACATGAGGAGTTTTTGATCGCTGTTTTCGGCACAGGTAAACTTCATGTAGAGAACGGAGTGAGAGATAAATATCTCGAGTACGTTTTTCTTTCTGGGTTGAATAAGTTGGTTTTTAAAGTGGTTGGGGATCAGTCAAAATTCGAATCTCGTCATGTAAAAACATTATGAATTGTTGGAACTAAAGTAATATTGGGTTTCAAATTTGTAATCAAAACAAAATGTATTAATAATAGTCAATGCAAGCGTTCATCTTAAAATTAAAATGATTGTCACAATTGTCAAAACGTTTTACAGTATTTGTTACGCTTTCATGTATTTTCATTCTTTTTCACCTAAGTTCTGTGTTCATAATTAACTAATTTCGTCTTCTCAAAGTAGACAAGTAATAGTAAGTAGTAGTAAATCAGAAATGAAATAATACACGATATAGACTACGTACCAGATATGAAGTGAAATGAAAAAAAGGAATAAACTTACAAATAGAATTATGTTTCACTGCAAAAATAAAATAAAACAATGTGATAAAATAAATTTTGGGTAAAAACTAAAATCACAATTAACAATAATTTCAAAGAAATTCAGAAAATTGAGAAGTCGATTCAAATGTTGTTGAGACAACCATCACACAGATGAAAAAAGTTATATGTTGCATGAGAAATTGGCATAGTCGATCCGTTTTATTTGTATTAGTAAGATGTGTTTCTCGATTCTGAAATGGAAGATAATAAATTTAATGTTTTGGCGTTTCATTTCACATTCACAGTTCTCTGCAAACATATAATTGATTTACGTAATTATTTTATTTCGTGTCATTTAGTTGTCTGTGTTATTTGCTTTTGAACAGTGGCACAGTAACGCTCGGATCACAGTCACCTTCATTTACTTGTTCCTAAATGTCCATACAGAATGTGACAATTCATATGCAAACTCAACGTGTTTAAACTTGAAGTAAACAACGCATGCCATCAATTTGAACGAAACAATATCCATTATCACGACACAAAATGTAACGACGGTAAAAGTCGTAATAGTATTAGCTTCTACTCGATAAAGAATTCCCAAATGAACTTATGACCGCCAGATTAATGCAAACTATCCTCGTACATTATATCGGCCGGCGTTTCGGAGCAATCGTTCTAAATTACGTCTCATAAACCGCCTGGTGGATTAGTGCGGGCGCTGTGGGACGGGTGAGAGGGAGTGTGATGGGATGTGAAGGGATGGGCGAGGAAGGAAAAAATATTTCCTTGGCGCGCGCTCCGCTCGCTGGCCGGCCGCCGCGGGCGGGTATTAACCGCGCTTAAATAACCGCGCCCGCTTTCCCGCCGCGCTTGTTCATTTGCGGGTGGATGGCGGGAGCGGGCGAGGATGGGTATTCGGGGTGATGTGGGGCGTGGCGAGCGACGGGGCAGGGCGGGCGGCGGGGCGGGCGGAAGGCGGCGGGGTGGGCAGCGGGGCGGGACGAGGCGGAAGGCGGGACAGGGCCGGGGCGTGACGGGCGGCGGGGCGGAGCGAGGCCGGCGGCGTGGCGGTGGCGGGTGGCGGGTGGGTGGCGGGGCGAGTGGCGTGGCGGATGGCGGGGCGGGTGGATGGGGCGGGTGGGGGGCAGATGGTAGGGGTGGGTTGTAGGGGCGGCGCGGTGTGTCGGGTGGCGGATGGCGTGGTGGGTAACGTGGTGGGTGGCGTGGCGGTGACGGGGCAGGTGGTGGGGCGGGTGGCGGGGAAGGTGGCGGGGAGGGTGGCGGGGCGGGTGGCGGGCGGGTGGCAGGGCGGGTGGTAGGGTCGGGTGGTAGGGGCGGGTGGCAGGGCGGTGGTAGGGGCGGGTGGTAGGGGCGGGTGGTAGGGGCGGGTGGTAGGGGCGGGTAGGGGCGGGTGGTAGGGGCGGGTGGTAGGGGCGGGTGGTAGGGGCGGGTGGTAGGGGCGGGTGGTAGGGGCGGGTGGTGGAGCGGGTGGCGAGGTGTGTGTCGAAGTGGGTGGCGGGGTGGGCGGCGGGACGGGGCGAGGGAGGCGACGGGGAAGGCCGAGGAAGGAGGCGGGGTTGCGCGGGGCGGCGGTGGGCGGACGACAGAGTAGGGAGTACGACGAATCAGCCGAGCCTGGGTGAGGCGGGCGTGATGAGCCACGGAGGAGCGAGGCGGGGCGCGGCGTGGTGGGAAAGGACGAGAAGGGGCGGGGAATAGCGTGGCGCAACAGAGTAGTGAGGAGGGACGGGGTGTAATGGGAGGGGCGCGGGGTGTGTCCGCCAATGGCCTGGCGAGGCGTGCGGGGCGGGTGCGAAGGGTTGGGCGGGTTGGGGCAGGCCGGGGCTAGGCCTGCGTGCGGGTGGACCAGCGATATTTCAACACGGCCATCAAACGGCGCACAGGCTGTCTGGGGGCCAGCATCTCATTGCTGGTTGGCTCTCGCTCGTTTCTCTTCGCTATATTCGCCCTATTCTCGTCCCAACTCTTTCGTCACTACACCCACTTCCGCAAATACAAATTCCATTTTCCCCATTTTTGCAGCTTCCCCGTCTTTTCTTTCCCTACATTAATCAGCTTGATCACTATTACAGTATTTTTCCGTTTTCTCCTTTTACACGAACTTCTGTCATCCCAAATTTGTTCTTTCCCACAGTTTCATTAGGACGTTCTCATACTGTTTGCATTCCCGTGCATGCCATCCAATTCTCTCTACTTCCCTTCTTGGTTTTTAAATGAATTTCCAACCTTATATTTCCTCTCTTACCATTCATATTACTTGTCATATACTCTCCGCAAGAGAAGTTCGAAGCGATGCTTGTTATGAAAGATAGTTTGATTTCGGTTAAAGAAGGAAATTTCCATTCAGCGTCTGTCATTAATGAACTTAAAGCTTGCAATTCGTGCTTTGGATATGATGAAGTCTCAGGAGAAATTTGGTAAACTATTTGGTAAACAAAATTTGACCTAAAACACTTACTAGTATATTTCAGTTTCAGTTTCATAAAGAACATCATCGAACACAAAAATGTATTTGAAAATACGATATTAATGTCAAATAACGCGAAAATGATGATAATAAATGAAAAGAGCCTTCAAATTTCCTGAAATAATCCGGCGGTACCCGATAGTTTTTAGCCTAATTGACGTGGGCTAAGACAGTGAAATCGAAGACACGCAGTCCTCCAAAGAAGATTCTGGGGCGAGGCAAGGAGTGAATTTCAATTTTAAGCGAACGCCTGGGAATTGAGAGCAATTTTCAAGAGAAAGCGGGAGAGCGAAACGGAGAGAATGTAATGGGCCGAACGAACTAATCACGAGGGACGCATAGCGAGGCTGAAAACGTTACTACCACGGACAACGATTCGTTATCCGAGTGGGAGATATCGCATTTCACTTTCACCGTGATGAAATGGACAAATGGAATCCTGTATCGTTACGAGGAACTTAAAAAGATATTAGTGAGAATGGATTAAATATTTCATTTTGCATACTAAAAGTACCTTTGCGCTGAATAGTCGATTTCAATCATTCTGCAATCGGAGTCATTTGTTCTCTAAAAACGTCACGTGTATTCGGCCATGCAGAGGAATATTCGTGTACGAATGGCTGTCTAAAGAAATATATTTTATTAAGAGTGAAGAACAATTTATTACTAGTAGATATTTACTTTACCTAGATATTGTTTGCAAATCAACCTCTTAAATATATAAACATATGTGTATACATTCATGTTTGATAGTTATTCACTTTCTAAACTTTGGTGTAAGAAAAAGACAAATAAGATTACACATTACACTTTGGAAGCTATGAAAAATATATACAATGAATACTCGTATATTCCAAATTTTAATGATGTAGGAATACAAAATTGGAAGAATCAACGGGTAACACAGACCCAAAAGTTATTCTCAGTCCTTGCAGAATGTTAAGTAAATATTTTCTTAAACAACTGAAGTACGCTCATTTCGGGAATATAAATAACTGGCAATTAGATAAGTTATTTTCAACTGCAAGAGAGTACATCTTTTTGGCGGTAATTTACCAAATAAATTAAAATTGAGACAATATTAATGAAATAACAATGATGACAATAGTAATGATAAAGATAACGATACCGATAAAGATAACGATAACAAGAAAGATAAAGAAAACGATAACTATAACAATAACAATACTGATGACTGAATATAAACTTAATAGTGTTGGACAGGACACCGCTATAGTATGCATTTAGACCACTACAAAACATTTTGCAATAAAATATTTTTTAGGGTAATTATGGCTGATTCATTGCATGAATAATTGACAATTTCAAGAAAAGCAAGAATATTCTTTTCACTCTAGGATAATTATTTTGGTCGTGGAAAAGGAGTGCATTTCACGTTCAGTAACTGAGCTTTCAAACTTCCAGGTACTAGATTGCAGCATTTACATAACTATTTGAAATTCACTCAGCTTTTGTGCCATTTCGGTATTATCCAAAACTGTCAATAAGTTGAAACCACTTGTGTTTTACCAGAACACAATTTATTACATTATTTCTAACTTATGCAATTTTCAAAAATTCAAACAGTTGAACGAAAATGAGACCTGAGTCATTTTTTTAAAAATTATTTGCTATTTCGTAGAGAATATTAAATTAAAAATTTGGAACTACTTTTGAAAAAATGTTTGTTTCATAAATTGCAATTTCTTTAAGTAGAAAGTATGTAAAAAAACAATGGTTTTCAAAAACAGTGTAAGTAAATTTTATAAGTATTTATTATTTTACATTACATCTACATTAACATTTATTTTATTTAAAAATTCCCCATCTGCAATACTAAACATTTGCAATTTTTTATTTTAATTCTTTGCAAATTTTGAAAATAGAGAGTAAACCGAAAATTGAACCCGCACGCTTTTTTATCTTCTTTGAAACATATGAGGAAATAATTTAAAGAAAATATTTGGAGCTGGTTTTTAGAAATTGATTGTTTAAATATAGCCCATATTTTACGCAAAATTAAGTAAAAACCAATCGCATTTTTGAAAAACTGTTCATGAACTAATTTCAAGATGTCTCTGGAACAACAGACTTCTTTAGAGTAAAAATGTATCTTCAATATTGTAGTTGTAGGAATACACGGAAAATCTGTTGTACGTTTTCAAAAATCCAGAGGTATTAAACGAAAATGAGACTCACGGTATTTCTAAGTGTTTCTTGCACTATCTGAAAACAAAGTTTAATGTTGTTGTGGTATAATATAAAGTACCCCTACAAATCAAAATGTCCGTTTCCAATTTGTTGGGCATTGAGCTCGTTTAGATGGACTAGAATATATCAATTTTGGAGAAAATCACTTGAACGATTTAGGTAACAACGTTAACCACAGACAGACTGTAAGACGTAGGTTTTACCGCAAATCGATTTTTCTGTATCAATGACTCCCAAACATAGATTCTGAGTACACAACGTATTAGAGAAAGTACGAATTCGAATAGAAAATCGTAATTTATCAGGAAGATAGTATAGGAACTAGATTTATCCATTTATTCGTTACGAGGGCCTGAGAGTTTTTCTCTCAATACATCGCCGATTTCTGGTGCATGACTACAATACTTTCTCCTCTTGCGCAGTAAGATGAGAATGTCAAAAATGTTTAGTAAAAGAAACTAATTTTACCAGATTTCATGATGTTTAGAGCAGCGTATATTGATGAATCGGAAAAGTGAGTAGAAATCCCCAAAATCAGTGTGTCTTTGCCCTTTATTTGCAATTTGGCGCCCTATGGGTTTTCGAAACTATACAATTAGTCAAAATATCTTCACGGTTATGTTGAGGAAATTGAAAATCCACAAAACGGAGCAGTTGGAGCTAATATCAGAGAGTTCAATAACCCCACTCTCCAACTTAAAGGTGAGGGAGGCTGATGGAAATATAATTTAGACCGACAAGATAAAGTAATTATCAAATTCATGAGGTATTTTTGTGAAGGGCTTACTATATTTTGAAAATAATTTTTAATATCAACATTATTTTACACAAATATTTAAAATAATATAACTAAATAATACTAAAAGATTTGATTTATCCAATATTTAAATTTTGAATCATAACTCCTTCACTCGCAGATTACGATCATATTTATGTTGTTAAATAGTCTGAGGCTGTCAGCAAAGCGTAGATATGCACTCGAGACAGAGTGGCTGAGAAGGATTGCTGTCTAGCGTGCGTGGGAACGTTCACTCTTCTACTGGAGTGCACTACACCAGCATCACCACCACGTTTGCAACCGCTGAACCACATCCACTCCCATACCGGGAGAGGTGGCTCAGTGCATCAATTGATGTCATTGCAGTGCCTCTGTCCGGGAGGCCCTAGTTTCGAGTCCCGACACCGGCAGGATTTTCGACACTACCTTTTCAGCTAGGTCGAATTCAGTCGCTGTCTGGAGGAGAATTCTAGCGGTCGGCTGCTTTGATCGATAGTTTTTCGTGGTTTCTCCGATCAACACCAGGCGAATGCCGGAGCAGTACCCTAACAAACGGGCCATATACCGCGCGCGATCTTTCCCTCCTCTTCCTTGTCTTATCCTCCACACTTACACTAACATGTACTACACTACCACATATTCCGGGAGACCGGTCGGGAGCTTAGAGCTTGTCCCGGCTTGGGCGGTGCCCTGCTGGTGGGAGAGTCCTGGTTAGGGGGAAACCCCACTAGCTGACGGTAGGTCGGCGCCGGATCTCGCCATCCAGCGGGGGAAGATCACCGCCACCTCCCAAGGGGGAAAACATGCACCACAATTACGGGACTAATGACCTAAGCTGTTGACGCGCCCGGAATCACCAACCAACCAACCACAGTCATGGCCACCGCGTCCGCCCGCCCGGTGTTCGCCTGAGGCCGCGGGTCGGGGCACGGCTCTGTGCTAACTCCGCGCGCGCGGTCGCCAGTAATGAGTGAGTGATTGCAGGGGCAGGGGTGGCCGGCGGATGGGAGGGAGGGGCGCCGCCCTCGGGGCTGCACACTTCGCCAACGCCCTCTGCCCTTCGGTCGGAATGACCCGGGCCTTACCCCCCCCCCCGGGGTTATGGGGAAAGTCACCCTCGAAAGGGACAGAGGGCGTTGGGGTGTCCGGCTTGCCGGGACTATTTCAGGCTCTCGTCACTTAACCTGTTTCGTTCTTCTTATTCGTACTTTATCACCAATGTTCAATCGATTTTAAGGATAGGAATTTGATACTTTGTTCTTCACTAAATTGTTAATTTACAACTATTAAAATATTTTATAACTTTGGTTCTTCAATTTGAGGGTATAATTCATCATGTGTTACCGGTAGCGGTAGTTCAGTGCATCAACTCATGTCACTCCAGCGCCTCTAACCGGGAGGCCCTAGGTTCGAGTCCTGACAGCGGCAGGATTTTCGACACTAGCATTTCAGCTAGGTCGAATTCAGTCGCTGTCTGGAGGAGAATTCTAGCGGCCGCCTGCTCTGATCGGTAGTTTTCCGTGGTTTCTCCGATCAACACCAGGCGAATGCCAGAGCAGTACCCTACCAAACGGGCCACGGACAGCGCGCGATCTGTCCTTCCTCTTCCTTGTTCTATCCTATCCCCTTACACACACACTTACACTAACATGCACTACACTACCACATATTCCGGGAGACCGGGCGAGAGCTTAGAGCTTGTCCCGGCTGGGGCGGTGCCCCGCTGGTGGGAGACTCTGGTTTGGGGGAAACCCCACTAGCCGACGGTAGGTCGGCGCCGGATCTCGCCATCCAGCGGGGGAAGATCAACGCCATTTCCCGAGAAAAAATGCACTACACTAACGGGACTAATGACCAAAGCAGTTGACGCGCCCGGAAACACGAAAAAATCAATCAATCAATCATCATGTGTTCAATATCAGAACTCTTGCCAAATAATAATCAAATTCGTGCTTAGTGTGAAACGAAAAAATGCAGTTTGTGGCTGTTTTGACGTATAGTTTGAGCTTCATAGTAAAGCTTGTTCGTTAATATTGCTGGACGTACGCCCAAAGAATTCACTGTTAAATCCAATCCTCTACATACATAGAAGTTCAGGATAAATATTTCAATTTTTTATGATGTGTAAGGGGATTAAAAATGAAGAATTTCAGCTTATGAACAATTGGTGGTTCGAAATACCATGTGATGATGTTATACACGTGCCATCACAGACATTGCTCGTCTGATTGTAGGTGACTTTTTCACGAACACTCAAGAATCAATGAGATTGGTTGATAAATGCTTCTTGACTAGTCAACCGCTATTAGTCCCTTAGGTGTAGTGAATGATTTTATCATGTGAAGGAGCGATGATTCCTTTCCAGGTAGATAATGAGAACCGGCCCCGACCTAACGTCAGTTTGTAGGGGATTTCCAGGTATCTCCCGGAAGCGAGACACAGTACTAAACGGGACAAGCTCGAAGCTCTCGACAAGAGTGGTTTTATAGTTCATGGAAGTGTGAGTGTGTATAAGAAGAGAGGATAAGAAAAGAAAGAGGATGGAAAAATCGTGCACTTTCTGTGGCCTGTGGCCAGTTAGGGTACTGCTCTGGCATTCGTCTGGTATTTATGGGACAAACCACGTAAAATTACCGACCAGAGCAACCAGCCGCTATGATTTTCCACCAGACAGAGACGGAACTCAACCGGTTGGAAACGATCAGTCAGTCGGCAAAGTTAGTGAATCAATCACCAGGCAGGTATCCCACACCAATACACGCGGAGTTACCAAATCAGGGGCACATGGTCAATAAAAGTAGTTATCTAACTTCGCTTTTAGATTTTACACTACATGTTTATGAGCTAAATGTAATCTTCTTTGGCCCCTTCACATTGTAGGAGAATGTAATACGTACTCCGATCTATTCTGTATATGATTCTAAGGGGAATTGGGGTTTCATAAGATTTCGAAAACACCATTGGCACAAAACTTCATGAGCTACTTTGGGAAGGGAACTAACCTTAAGTATTGCATCAAAGAGATTTCTGTTGTCTTACTTAAAATTTCACAGATTATAAAATAATAAATACATTGCACATGCATCTCACAACAATTTTTTTAATTCTTCAAGAATCTAATCTCAATTTTTTTACCTTTACATCATTATGAATGTCAAAATTCTCTTCAATAAAATTTCAGAATAATTTTTCCATCGGATTTAAATATTGAAAAAAACATTTAAAAGAAACATATTCATGTCGAAATAATGAGAAATCAGAATTTTACGTTCAAAATTACAACGAACACGAACTATATTAAATCTCATTCACAGTTAATTTATATTTGACACGGATTCATAATGTTCAAATTGTGTGAGACTTGTAACAGTTCAATTTATTTTGCGTCCTGAACAATTCAATCACGAGAAGCAAGAATATTTCACTTTTATTTTTAATGTCCACTCTGAATTATCTAAGAAAAGCCTGATATCTCGTCCTATTGGAGGTTTAACCTCATTCACAGCAATGCTTTCAATAGAATTATCGCCCTTAAAACGCAAAAGAAATGTTTATTTAACCATTAAAAACACGTTGACACATCTTTCTAGTAAGATGAGTATATATTGATACCTAGTTTCATCCCTTATTAGTCTGCCTCTAATAAAGTTAAAGTTACGTTTAAGAATGAACTTGATCCACTGCGTTATTTAGATAGATAGATAGATAGATAGATAGATAGATAGATAGATAGATAGATAGATAGATAGATAGATAGATAGATAGATAGATAGATAGATAGATAGATAGATAGATAGATAGATAGATAGATAGATAGATATAGATAGATAGATAGATAGATAGATAGATAGATAGATAGATAGATAGATAGATAGATAGATAGATAGATAGATAGATAGATAGATAGATAGATAGATAGATAGATAGATAGATAGATAGATAGATAGATAGATAGATAGATAGATAGATAGATAGATAGATAGATAGATAGATAGATAGATAGATAGATAGATAGATAGATAGATAGATAGATAGATAGATAGATAGATAGATAGATAGATAGATTTATTAAAGTTCGCTTTGAGCTAATGCTCGGTGGCAAACATTATTACAACTACTCAAATTAGTCTACTCAAAGTGTTAAAAGTCCGGCTTCTATTCATTCCGAATGGCTTAATGAACCTTATTATGCTGTAATACGGTTCTGGAAGTAAAGTTTAAAAAATGAAGCTGAACTGATTGATGACAGTATGAGTAAAACATGTTTTATGTGGAATATAGTTATTTCAATTAGAATAAGCTTTTCTAAATAGATTTTCCAGAAATACCATAACTGCTATTAACAGATTAAGTGTAATATTTGGTCATTCAATTGCAGGCTATTTAAAAAAAACATTCTGCATGCAGAAAAATAGAATTAGAAATAGAAAGAATCTCTTGATATGTGATTTGTCAGCGCCCTAAGAAAAATATCGTTACAAATAATTGGATGGCTTTCAATACTAGTCTCCAATGTTAATCTTATGTTTTAGGAGGCAACTAATGTAGCTATTCTTAAAGGTATTGATTATTTCATAATAAAAACAACGTAATACATAGGTTTGTTGAATTAAATTTAAGATTTTATATTTTCAAAAACTTAATAATTGTGATCATTGTTAATATTAATATAATGTAAATGTGTTAACATTTATTCGTTTTCAATGTAGTATAAATTTGTGTGTTTTGGGTAACTGTATTCCTTATTTGTTTTACGTATTGTTCATTATTTCCCTATTTGTATCCTGGCATATAACTGAGGTTAAAGCCAATAAATATAGGGTACACCGGATAGGATATAAAAAGTTCTCCTAAACCAAATGACGTCTCAGTAGTTCCATTTTAATTTTAACATAATAATAATAATAATAATAATAATAATAATAATAATAATAACAATAATAACAATAATAATAATAATAATATTTTTTAAAGATTTCCTAACCACCGACCTACCACCAACACCCCTCTACAGCCAAAAATGTGATCTTTAAATTATAAGTTTTTTTAAACTTTTAAAAAGTGATAATTTGTAACTAAATTTCATAATCAAAATATCACTGGATGCTACAACAATGTATGCAAATGTATAATAAAAACTAAAATAAATACACAGAACTGTGGCAGTCATTTTCAAAGGAGATTCAAAATAAAGGTGATTTCGGTGCTGGGCGGTCAGACTGTGCGGACGTGTTTTCCGGGAGCTCTGGTGAAAGGCGGTGATGGGGTGTTCCTTGGAATGTTACCGGGCGCGCGTGGGTCTTTTACCGCACTCCTTACCTGGAGCGCCGCGCCCGGCGCTACTCTACACAGCGATTCCTGGCGGCTTGCAGCGGTGTTGAGTTCTGCGGTTCTTGCTATGTTGCTGGTAATCGGCGGGGTGGAACTAAATCCTGGCCCTAGCAGCGACGCAGTGTTGCAGCCGCAAGCAATAACGTGTGCTGGTTGTGAACGGAACTTGCGTTCTGGAGCGCAGTGCGATAGGTGTTACCGCTGGTATCACTACAGCTGTGGTAACGTGAAGGGCCGGTTTAGAAGCAACGAAGATTGGACCTGCGGCGCCTGCCGTGTTATTCGGGAGCAGGGGGCCGATGAGCGAATACGGGAGCTGGAGAAAGAATTGAAGACAACGAGGGCATTACTCGAAGATTGTATGAAAAGGAATAAGGAGCTGGAAGAACAGTTACAGGTGATTACTACCAGTGTTTCTGAGACTACGTCAGATGCTGATAAGGGTACTGATAAAAATGTGCTTGTTCTAGGGGACAGCATCGTTCGGCATACTGGGACTGGCAACGAGGCTCTGGACGTACGGTGTTTTCCGGGCATTCGAACGGCACAACTACGCCGAGTTATCGAGAACCAGGACCTAGGGCGACCCGATGCAGTTATTTTACACGTGGGAACAAACGACTCGAAAAGGAATGTAGACTATGTTATAGGTGACCTATACGAACTTGTAACAGCAGCAAGAAAAAAGTTTCCTACTGCAAAATTAATTTTGAGTGGTTTATTGCGCAGGAGGGACACTCACTGGACCCGAATAGGCCGAATCAATGATGGCATGGACTGGGTCGCGCGCACATTAGGTGTGCACATGGTGGATTGCAACGCCTGGATTGCAGACGGCGACCTGGGCCGCGATGGCCTACACCTCAACAGGAGGGGTGCCTCAAAGCTGGGACGCTTATTTGCGAAGATCAGCGCTCGCGCCGCCACAGCGGAGCCCGGGGGCAGCTGAGGAGAAAAAGCGATGGACACAGATGAGGGTAAGTCTCTGGTATTGCTGCAGGTAAACTGTAGAAGCATTGCTAATAAAAGTTTAAAGTTTTGGAATCTTGTGGAAATATACAACGCCGATATTATTATAGGAACGGAATCATGGCTTAGTGCGGATATCTCAAATGCGGAGATATTTAGGGGAGATTACGTAGTGTTTAGAAGAGATCGGGGTAGTCGCGGTGGGGGGGTGTTTATTTGCGTAAAAAATTGCTTTAAGTCCGTAGAATTGTGGTCTGATCTAGAGTGTGAAATGATTGCAGTGGAAATTCAGGGTAAAAACGATCGAGATACATGGGAAATAATAGGAATGTATCGACCTCCAGGGGAAAATATGAATATCTTGCAGAAACTCGTAGAAAGAACGCGCGTTAGTATCAAGGAGAACAGACAGTTAATTATCGGTGGAGATTTAAATTTATCTCAAATTCAGTGGGAAGGTGAAGTGACGCAGGGGAGAGGGGCGCAGGCGATTGTAAACGAGCTAGTTTGGACAAACAACCTAGTGCAGGTAGTAAAGCAGCCAACAAGAGATAATGCCATTTTAGACATATTTTTAACGCGTCCGGAGGGATCCGTTACGAGTTGTGACGTAGTTCCAGGTATAAGCGACCACTCGGCTGTGTGTCTAAAAGTGAAAGGGAACTGTACACCGCATAGAACTGGGCGTAAGAAGATTTACTTGTACCGTAAGGCGGACGTGGCCAATTTACAAAAGTATTTAGTCTATAATTATTCCACATGGGCGGGAATTGGTAGTTCTGTAGAGGAAGTTTGGAATAATTTTAAGAAAATCATTAATAAGTGTATGGATCTCTACGTACCGTATAAAATCATAACAGGAAATCCCGATCCAGAATATTATAATAATAAGATACGAAAGTTAAAATGCAAAGCAAGGCGGGCATATGGGAAAAGAAAAATAAGTGATCAACATTATAAGAAATTTAAGAATCTAACGAGAGAACTATTGGAGATGAAAGTATTAGCACAGGAAGGGTATTTGGAAACGATCCTTACTGATGAAAATAAAAGTTGGAGCAATTTTTTTAAATACGTACGGAGGCGCAAGGGGAATCGCGAAGAAATCCCGTCGTTAAGAAACGGTAGTAATAACTTAGTGGTAGACAATAAACAAAAAGTAAATATATTTAACCAATTTTTCGCGTCAGTTTTTGCAGAAAAAAGGAAGATCACCGTAAACGAATGCGAAGGAGAAAAGTTTGTACTAAATCCGAGAGCACTTAGGAAAATAATTGCCAAAATAGGTAATAATAAATCAACGGGACCGGACGGAATTTCGGGGGAAATTCTCAAATTAGGGGGAGAAGCTATGTTATCGTACCTATTACGGCTTTTCGAGATATCACTTAACAATTCATGTATTCCTCGGGATTGGAAAGATGCCATAGTGGTCCCAATTTTCAAAGGAGGCACGCGTCAAAATGTTGAAAATTATCGCCCAGTAAGTCTAACGTCTGTAGTGTGTAAGCAAATGGAACATTTAGTGGCAGAATACTTACGCGAAATTTGGGATAAGAATAACATCATTTACGAAGGGCAACACGGTTTTAAAAAAGGATATTCATGCGAGAGTCAGGTAGTCACTGTCAGTCAGGACATTGCTGATTCTCTTGATGAAGGTTCCATTGTTCATGCAATTATTATAGATTTCACAAAAGCGTTCGACCTCGTTCCCCATGATAAATTAATACAAAAAGTTAGTAAGCTTAACGTAGACAGAAGAATTGCTCTCTGGATTCGAGAATTTCTCAGCTCGCGTACTCAACGGGTGCGAATCGGGTCAAATTTCTCTTCGAGGGCGGAAGTAACGTCCGGAGTGCCACAGGGAAGTGTCCTAGGTCCGTTGTTATTTATAGCGTATATTAATGATATTTGGCAGGGAATTCAATCAAAAATACGTCTTTTTGCAGATGATTGTATAATTTATCGGGAAATTAAGAATACAAGTGATACAGAAATATTGCAGGTTGATTTAGATAAGCTAGAATCATGGGCTATCACAAATGAAATGAAATTAAATCCCAGCAAGTGCAAGTTTATTAGATTCGCGCGTTCTAGAAAGACAGACGATATCATATATAAATTAGGGAATCAGGATATTCCGAGGGCTAAATGCTGTAAATATTTGGGAATTGTACTAAACGAGGATCTGAGTTGGACAGAACACGTAAATTATGTAGTGAAAAAGGCGTGGAAGGCATTACACTTTGTAATTAGAATACTTAGAAAAGGAAGTGGAAAATCAAGGGAATTAGGGTACACGTCTCTAGTGCGTCCGATATTAGAATTTGGCTCCATATGTTGGGACCCTTATCGTTTAGGGCAAATAAAATCTCTCGAGAAAGTACAAAAATATGCTGCAAAATTTGTTAGGAGAGGACGTTCAAATTCTGAATGTATATCGTGGGAACCTTTGGAAAAACGCAGAGAGAAATCGCGTCTTTGTACATTATTCAAATCAATAAGAGGGGATCGTCCGTGGGGTGAAGTACGGGAAAGACTATCTAAACCAACTTACGTCGCGCGGAAGGATCATGGTTTCAAAATTCGGCAAAGAAAACAGAGAACAGATGTAGGTAAATTCTCATTTGTAAACAGAACGATACAAAATTGGAACAAATTACTTGCTGCAGTGCTGGAGACTTTCCCTCAAAATGTCAGAAATTTTAAAATTAGACTAAGTAAATATGGTTAAAAGATTAATTTTGTAAAATTGTATTTGGTAACATGTAAATATTTTAATGTTGTTTGATTTTTTTTGTGTATTTTTAGAAATTTCTTAGAAAACGCTACCACCGGAAATACTCTATGTATTCCTAAGTAGCAAAATAAATATTCTATTCTATTCTATTCTATTCTATTCTATTATTACGTGTATGAAAACCAGTAACCAAGATGGAGACAAACCTCGATGCAGAACGTGATGTCATCCTCTTTATCATTGTGCACATTTCATCTGTGCAATCTGAGGAACTTGCTGAATCGACAGTAGGGTTAGATATTTGGTTGGTTGTTAGGGATTCCGGGCACGTCAACTACTGAGGTCATTAGTCCGGTAAGTGTAGTGCATGTTTCTTCTCGGGAGATGGTGGTGATCTTCCCCCGCTGGATGGCGAGATCCGGCACCGACCTACCGTCGGCTAGTGGGGTTTCCCCCTAACCAGGACTCTCCCACCAACGGGGCACCGCCCCAGTCAGGACAAGCTCTAAGCTCCCGACCGGTCTCCCGGAATATGTGGTAGTGTAGTGCATGTTAGTGTAAGTGTGTGTGTAAGGGGAAAGGATAGGACAAGGAAGAGGAAGGACAGATCGCGCGCGGTCCGTGGCCCGTTTGGTAGAGTACTGCTCCGGCATTCGCCTGGTGTTGATCAGAGAAACCACGGAAAACTACCGACCAGAGCAGCCGGCCGCTAGAATTTTCCTCCAGACAGTGACTGAATTCGACCGAGCTGTAAAGCTAGTGTCAAATATTCTGCAGAGGAGCTGCAGTGACATCAGTTTGGAAAGGGGACTAACCTTAAGTATTGCATCAAAGAGATTTCTGTTGTCTTACTTAAAATTGCACAGATTACAAAATAATAAATACATTGCACATGCATCTCACAACAATTTTTTTAATTCTTCAAGAATCTCATCTCAATTTTTTTACATCCTCCCACAATCCTAAATACAACTGAACTACCGCTCCCAGTTTAAAGATACAATGTAACCAATTACACGTTTTTTGGTTTAGAGAAACTTTTTACCATCTTATCCTTCCCTTACTTTGCTGCCTTCCGAGCGCCTTGCTGCTCTCATTGTTGCGTGGTCCGTGTGCCGGCCCGCAATCTGGGAAGCCCACTCCCGTAAGGGGCCCCTGCGTCTTGCGCACGTGCCGGGCCCGCGGGCACGGGGCTGGCTGAATAATAGAGGGCGCGCGTCGCCGGCCACGGCGCACGCCTCACGGACCGCACTACGTCTCTTCGCCAGCCAGCCTGCAACGCACGTCCACCCACCCACGTACTCAGCCGCCCAAATGTCCTTCCAATGAACCCTCTAAAGCTTTACTGGAAGGCCTTTTGAACGCTGTCCTAATCGGTTTCCTCAACGTCATTCCCGTCATCTATTTGAACGCCTTCCGGAGTGCCCTTATGCACGATTTTTTGAACTCTCTTCTGAACGCCTTCCTTTTCTCGCTCCAGAACATCTTCTTAACTCCTTCCTAAATACCAGCCTAAACGCCCCCTTTAACCCCCTCCTTGTCACCTTCCTACGTCTCTTCGCCGCCCCCCCCTCCACGCTCCTTCGCCAGCCAGCCTGCAACGCACGTCCACCCACCCACGTACTGAGCCATTCAAACCTCCTTCCAATGAATCCCCTAAAGCTTCACTGAAAGGCCTCTTGAACGCCGTTCTAATCGCTTTCCTCAACGGCATCTTCAACGCCTTAACGGTGCACCCCTGAACGATGATGTGAACTCTTTTCTGAACGCCACTTTCTTCCTTTATATACGTTCCACAATATCTTACGCTCCAGAAACGTTTATAGCTCCCTCCCAAACCATCCTGAACGCCACCCTTAACACCCTCCTTAAAACCCTCTTCATCATACTCCTAGGTGTCTTCGCCACCACCACGCTCGCTCCTTCGCCAGCCAGCTAGCACGCACGTCCACCTACCCACAGCTACTCAGCGCCCAAACGTCCTTCCAATGAACTCCCAAAGCTTTACTGAAAGGCCTTTTGAACGCCATTCTAATCGCTTTCCTCAACGTCAACTTGAACGCCTTCCGAGTGCACTCCTGAACGATGATGTGAACTCTTTTCACCGAACGCTTTTCTTCATTTATATACGTTCTACAATATCTTACGCTCCAGAAACGTTTACTTAACCCCATCCTAAAGACCATCCTGAACGCCCCCTTAACACCCTCCTTAAGACCCTCCTCATCACACTCCCTGAGTGTCTTCGCCACCACCCCGCTCGCTCCTTCGCCAGCCAGCTAGCACGCACGTCCACCCACCCACATAGCCGCCCACGCCCAAACGTCCTTCCAATGAACTCCCAAAGCTTTACTGAAAGGCCTTTTGAACGCCATTCTAATCGCTTTCCTCAACGTCAACTTGAACGCCTTCCGGCGTGCACTCCTGAACGATGATGAACTCTTTTATGAACGCCTTTCTTCATTTATATACGTTCTACAATATCTTACGCTCCATGAAACGTTTACTTAACTCCATCCTAAAGACCATCCTGAACGCGCCCCCTTAACACCCTCCTTAAAACCCTCCTCATCACACTCTAGTTGAATCTTCGCCACCACCCCGCTTGCTCCTTCGCCAGCCAGCTAGCACACACGTCCACCCACCAACGTACTCAGCCGCCCAAACGTCCTTCAATGAACTCCCAAAGCTATACTGAAAGGCCTTTTGAACGCCATTCTAATCGCTTTCCTTAACGTCAACTTGAACGCCTTCCCAAGTGCACCCCTGAACGATGAAGTGAACTCTTTTCTGAACGCCTTTCTTCATTTATATACGTTCTACAATATCTTACGCTCCAGAAACGTTTACTTAACTCCATCCTAAAGACCATCCTGAACGCCCCCTTAACACCCTCCTTAAAACCCTCCTCATCACACTCCTAGGTGTCTTCGCCACCACCCGCTCGCTCCTTCGCCAGCCAGCTAGCACGCACATCCACCCACCCGTACTCAGCCGCCCAAAATCCTTCCAATAAACTCCCAAAGCTTTACTGAAAGGCCTTTGGACGCCGCCTAATCGCTTTCCTCAGCGTCAACTTGAACGCCTTCCCGAGTGCACTCCTGAACGATGATGTGAACTCTTTTCTGAACGCTTTTCTTCATTTATATACGTTCTACAATATCTTACGCTCAGAAACGTTTACTTAACTCCATCCTAAAGACCATCCCTGAACGCCCCCCTTACACCCTCCTCGTAAACCCTCTTCATCACACTCCTAGGTGTCTTCGCCACCACCCCGCTCGCTCCTTCGCCAGCCAGCTAGCACGCACATCCACCCACCCACGTACTCCAGCCGCCCAAACGTCCTTCCAATGAACTCCCAAAGCTTTACTGAAAGGCCTTTTGAACGCCGCCCTAATCGCTTTCTTCAACGTCATCTTGAACGCCTTCCCGAGTGCACTCCTGAACGATGATGTGAACTCTTTCTGAACGCTTTCTTCCTTTATATACGTTCTACAATATCTTACGCTTCAGAAACGTTTACTTAACTCCCTCCTAAATACCACCTGAACGCCCCCTCAACACCCTCCTTAAAACCCTCCTTATCACCCTCCTACGTCCCTTCGCCCCCCCGCTCCTTCGCCAGCCAGCAACGCACGTCCTCCCCCACCGTACTCCAGCCCCCTAACGTCCTTCCAATGAACCCCTAAAGCTCTACTGAAAGGCCTATTGAACGCTGTCCTAATCGGTTTCCTCAACGTCATTCCCGTCATCTATTTGAACGCCTTCCGAGTGCCCTCCTGTACGATTTTTTGAACTCTCACTGAACGCCTTCCTTAACACGCCCCAGGTCGTCTTCTTAACTTCTTCCTAAATACCAGCCTGAACGGCCCCCTTAACACCCTCCTTATCACCTTACTACGTCTTTCGCCCCCCACCGCTCCTTCGCCAGCCAGCCAGCAACGCACGTCCACCTACCCACGTACTGAGCCATTCAAACCTCCTTCCAATGAATCCCTAAAGCTTTACTGAAAGGCTTCTTGAACGCCGTTCTAATCGCTTTTTCCTCAACGTCATCTTGAACACCCTCCAGAGTACGTTCCTGTACGATTTTTTGAACTCTATTTCTTAACGGCTTCCTTCTTATATATACGCTCTACAATATCTTACGCTGCAGAAACGTTTTCTTAACTCACACTCCTAATTATCAATCTGAACGCCCCCTTTAACACCCTCTTACGCCTGCTTGGCACTGCCTCACTCGCCCTTCGCCAGCCAGCAGACAGCCCAACCATCCACGTACCCATCCGATGAAACGTCCTTCCGATAACCCCTCTGAAGAATTACTGAAAGCCCTTTTGATCGCCATCGTGATCGCTTTCCTCAACGTCATTCTTGAACGCCATCCCTGGTGCCCTCCTGTACGATTTTTTGAACTCTCTTCTGGACGCCTTCCTTAACACGCTCCTGAACCTTTTATTAACTTCCTCCTAAATTCCATCCTGATCGGCTTCCTTAACACCCTCTTTAAACCCTCCTTAGCGCACTCCGACGCCTCTTCGCCCACACCCAGCCCGCTCCTTCGCCCCCTCTCCCCCCCCCGCACGCCCTTCGCCAGCCAGCCTGCATGTAAGACACTTATTCTGCCGTCCGTAAGCGAGAATTGTTAACTTGTTACACTACTCCAGCACTAGCTCTATTTAGCAACATTATTGCTAAATACAATAAATGACTATCTTAATAAACCAACATTGAAAGAAACTAAGGAAAGAATTCGCCATTCAAACATATTCCTGTCACTTAGCAAAGATGTTTTTGTAGGAGAGTTCTAAGTAATATAAACGGGAAATAGTAGTAAGTAGTGAAGAATATAAAAGACCCTTTCATTAACTTCCTCCTAAATTCCATTCTGATCGGCCTCCTTAACACCCTCTTTAAAGCCCTCTTTAATTCGCGGTAATTTGATAGAAAAAATATGGCAAAAATATTTTCTAATGAAGTCATATTCTCCGTCTCGCGCCGCTCCACCTTGCATATGTACACTCCTTTTTGGATTTTAAGAGTGTGGAGTATAATGAGGAAATGAGTGCGGAGTCAGGAGAAGTTGCCCGTACCCGTAGGAACGCCAGGCTACCCAGACAGGCAAGTACCTCGTGCGGGCGCGGTTTGAAGCGCCTGACCTAAACACTCCTGTAAGCCTTACTGAACACCCGCCGAACCCGACACCCGATGAACCCGACACCCGACGAACCCGACACCCGACGAACCCGACACCCGACGAACCCGACACCCGACGAACCCGACACCCGACGAACCCGACACCCGACGAACTCGACACCCGACGAACCCGACACCCGACGAACCCGACACCCGACGAACCCGACACCCGACGAACCCGACACCCGACGAACCCGACACCCGACGAACCCGACACCCGACGAACCCGACACCCGACGAACCCGACACCCGACGAACCCGACACCCGACGAACCCGACACCCGACGAACCCGACACCCGACGAACCCGACACCCGACGAACTCGACACCCGACGAACCCGACACCCGACGAACCCGACACCCGACGAACCCGACACCCGACGAACCCGACACCCGACGAACCCGACACCCGACGAACCCAACACCCGACGAACCCGACATCCGACGAACGTTTTGCTGAATACGCCTTTGAACGCCCTTCTGAATGCTCTCTTTTATGCTCTCTTCAACACCCTCATGCACGTCTTCCTGAACTCCTTCCTAAATTCTCTCCTGATCGCCCTTTTGAGCATCTTCCCGAACGTCCATTCAACCCGCTCTGGAACCCTTTCGAACGCCGACACATCAATTATATACCCAACCCCCGGTTCCGCACGCTTTCATTCCACAATACCATTTAATCTCTAAAATTTCGTCTATCTAATCGTTCACCCGCCATACTTCCAAATCCTCTATTAATTCTTATTCATTCTACTACTCGCCAATTTAGCTCTTCACTCTTCTCACTCACCTTGCTCGTTCCGCCTCACCTACTGTCACGTGTTTTCGTACATTTATCTGATTCGTCATTTTCCTTCTTGCTGACTAAACTGCTTCTCCATAATTATTGCCGTTTTACTTCGCACACTCACCAAAACAGCGCTCAGTAGTTCATCCATCAACGTACAGCATTTTGTAGAGCAATTTGAACACAGGGGTTCTCATTTTGAGTATGAAGATTGATGAATTGAATACTAATACCGGGCGCCTCATCTACTGAGGTCATCGTTCCAATAAGTGTAGTGCATGTGCATCTCATCGCGAGATGATCTTCTCTCACTAAATGACGCGATCCGGCGCCGACCTACCGTCGACTACCAACCAGGTATCTCCAACCAGTGGTGCACAGCCCCAGCCGGGACAAGTTCTAAGTCACCGACCGGTCTCCCGGGATGTGTGGTTGTGTACTGCATGTTAGTGTAAGTGTGTGTAAGGGATGAGGACAGGACGAGAAAGAGGGAGGAAATATCGTGCGCGGACCATGGTCCGGTTGTTAGGGTACTGCTCCTGCATTCGCCAGGAATTAATGGGAGAAACAACGGAAAAATACCAATCAGAGCAGCCGGCCGCTAGAATTCTCCTCCAGACAGCGACTGAATCGACCTAGCTGACAAGGTAGTGTCGCAAATCCTGCCGCCGTGGGGAGTGGGAACCTAGGACGTTCCGGTTAGAGGCACTGAAGTGATATCAGTTGATGCACTGAGCAATCGCTGCCGGTAGTTCTTTCTAGAGTGTAACAGTCAGGCGCAAGGAATGTTATTAGTTACATAATTCTATTTTAAAAAGGCCCCTTATTTACAAATTATATTGCAGTGTTACAAATATCTAAAATGTGAATTAAATAAATTTCAAAGGTTTTACAATTAGTGAAATGTTTAAGAACTGCCTTTCATATTTTTGAAATGCACACACCTTTTAGTTTACTGGGGTCTCTGTTACATTTTTCTACTATCATCCCGGGCTCTCTCTGAGGTTCTATCTGTTGCCAGCAATCTAGTCTGTCTGGGTGCAAGATCATAGGGCCAAACGCGAAGCAGTCAGCCTTCTTGACCTCTCGCTTGTCTATCTTCCACTATCTTGCGTCCCATTCATCGCCCTGTCCCTTTCTGTTCTTGTCTGCATGCCCATTCGCCCTAGTCATGCATATCTTGTGAAGGTTTATGTCTTTCCCTTGCTCCAGAGGTGTTTAATCTTCTCGAGTAGTCGGGGAAAAGAGCTTCATTTTCCTACATCTTATGGCTCCTTTTGCAAAAAGGGTGCTAAACTGAACCATTACGTCTGTTCAGATACATCTTCAGAACTTTTTGATTAACTTTAATGCATCAGCGTGGAAAGGTAGTTGTAACTAAGACACAAAACAGAATAAGTACAAGGAGATAATATTATATTAAAGTGTGTCTTTCATGGTTCCACGTTATTCAGTTCATCAAATATTGTTATTGGTGTTTCATTTAATACAAAAAAATGTAGTGTCTTTACAATTTCAATGAAAATATTATTCTTTCCTATTGCCCAACATTTAACACAATTTTCACATTTTTCCTCAACAAATGATTCTACTTTTCATCTGCATTACTCACCTCATTTATTGAAGATATTCATCACCATCAAGAATCTTAATGCTCATCGTGCTGAGACCCTCGTGTGCCCAGTGTTAACAAATCACTCCGCCAGCAGCAGCACCTCTGTTGGTTTTGCTTGTAGAGGGCGCCGCCACGGACGGGGCAACGTCCAGAAGAAAACCCCAGCGGGTGGCTAGGGCAGGGCGGACTGGGACGGAGGGGCGGGATGGAGAGGAGGGATGGGTGGAGAGGAGGGGCAGGATGGAGAGCAAGGGCGGGGTTTAGGGGTAGGGGTGGAGGTGCAGGGCGGGATGGGGCAGGGTGGGACGGGGTAGGGCGGAGAGGTGGAGAGGCGCGGCGGGGCGGGGGTGGAGGGGCAGGGCGGGGGTGTAGAGTGGCGGAGCTGGGTGGAAGAGCGGGCGGAGGCACGGCTGGAGCAGAGGCGGGCGGGAGGGGCGGGCGGGGGAGAGGCGGAGGGTTAAGCGAGGGGAGGGGCGGTGGGGGAGGTCGGGGCGAGTGGGTGGGGCGAGGCGAGTGGGAGGGGCGGACGAGGCAGGGGCGGGGCGAGGGGTAGGGGCGGGGCGAGGGGCAGGGGCGGGTGCGATGGCGGAGAAGGGCCGGGGCCGCGGAGAGGCAGTGCTACGTGCGCGCAGGCGATGAAGCCGCCCGCTGCAAAATTTACGGCCCCATGAATAGTGCAGCGCTGCGGCGGCGGCGGCGGCGGCGAAGGCGGAGGCGGAGGCGTCGCGTCGCGCCGCGCCGCGTCCCACCGTAATGTGGAACGGAAGCGCGTGAGCTGCCGCCGACCAGCGTCGCGACGCCCTGCCCTCCTGGCCCGCCTCGTCTTGCCCCGCCTCACCCCGGCTTGCCCCGTCACGCCCCGCCCTCTCCGCTCCGCCCCGCCCGGTCCTGCCCCGCCCCGCTCCACGCCCGTCCAGCCTCACCTAGCCTCGCTCATCCCCGCCCCGCCCCGCCTCGCCGCGCGTCGTTTCTTCCCGTCCCGCCCGCCTCCGCCCCGCTTCACCCATCTCGCACCGAACGGCACAGCCACGCCTCCTCCCGTCCCGACCGTCTCGTCTCTCCCGACCCTTCCTCGCTCCACTCCACCTCTCCCCGACTAGCCCCCCGCCCCTGCCTCGCGTCTCTCCGTCCCACCTCTCCCCGAACTGCTATTCTTCACCTCGCCTCACCTCTCCCCGCCCCGTCCCACCTCGCCCCGAAACGTCACGCCTCGTCCCTCCCCGTCCGCCTCGTCTCTACCCACCCTCCCTGCTCCACCCCACCTCGCCACGCCTCGCCACGCCTCGCCACGCCTCGCCACGCTCCGCCAAGCACCGCCACGCCTCTCCCCGCCAAGCCCGCCACGCCGCGCTCTGCCACGGGACGGCCCGCCACGCAACTCCCGGCCCCGCTTCTCCCTGCCGCGCTCCTCTCTGCCCCGCTCCTCCCTGCCCCGCTTCTCCCTGCCCCACTTCTCTCTGCTCCGCTCCTCCCTGCCCCGCTCCTTCCCTTTCCACTCCTCCCGCCTAGCCTCGCTCCGCCCTGCCTCCCTGCGTCCTGCCCCGCCCCACGACGAATCCCAGCGCAACGTCTCGTTGCCGCTATTGATCCCCTAGTCAAAGCCTCTACGAATCTACATTGCGGCTTCACCACGCGGGAGCAGATGCTTTGGGGAAAAAGGCGGTGCAGAGGCGATGCACGTAAATCAACAGAAATTAAAACCCATTTCCTGGTGCAGCCTTCCTTTTCCTCCATGCCCTGCTCGGCTCTTCTTATCCTCGCCTCTGCCTGCACATAGTCACTCGACACTGTGCTGTGTTCCCTCACTCCCTTCTCCCTTCCCTTTCTACTTTTCCCTTTCCTGCCGTTTTTCATTTCCTGTGCTTGCCTTCACCTATACACACATTCCTTCCTTTCCCTTTCTTCCCCCCCCCCCCAGCATTTCATTTCTTTTCATTTCTATTTGTTTCCGTCTCTTTCCTTTTTTTCACTTTCTTTTCATATTCCTTCTCCACCATCCATTTCCATTTTCTTGTCTTCTATTCCCTTTCATACCTTTCCATTCTCAAGTGTTTTCTTTTCACCCCTTCTCTGACCCCCCCTGGAATAGAGTTTTTCTTTATTGAAATAATACAGACTAATTTCGATCTTCATGAACACGAATATGAAATAGAGGTGGAAACGTCTATCCACAAATCACGTTGGAGAAAAGAATTAATGAACTACGTTAATCGAAGTTTTATATTGTTGCTTTACACAAAACACCTTCTTTTAGTATTATATCTTAATATTGTAATTTTAGTAATAAGATATTTAGAGGAGTAAATATTATTTTAAATTTTGGCCTTGTACAAACAAAAGGCAAACAAAGATGTAAGATTTTCAACAACCTCCAGATATATTAACAATATTTTACTTTTAAAATTAACGAAGGTATATTCGCAAATATTGCTGCGAGATCGGTTACTCCTTCAGAACCCAAGCACACATCATTTTACAGTATGTACATAAAAGTGCTAGAAGATCCTTCCCCAGGCAGACCAAGAGTCAACACACAAATTGAAACGCAGCAGAACGCTAACTAGCGTCAGAGTTTAACAATTAGTTCTCCGTCAAGAATAGTTTTGCTGTTGACCGGGCGTATTCCATGGACGGACGCGCGAGGCGTTGCTTCCCTCCGCCGCCGCTCCCCTCGGAGCGCTGCTGTTTGCGCGGCCGCCCCTCCCACCGCCGGCGCTTATTGGGTTTGTCTGTACACAGCGCTGGCGACGCCCCGGCGCGCCGCGACGCGTCGCGGAGGGCTCGCCCAGGGCGAGGGGACAGGGCACTGGCAGCGTGGCGGGATGGGTGGGACACCGGGAAGTGGCGGTTGGAAGGAATAGACTCTGGGAAGCAGGAAGCGGAGGGACAAAGCGGAAGAAGACAAGGTGGGTGAGGGAGGAACGACGGAACCTGGCACTGGCAACGTGGTGGAGAGGGAGGGCAGGGCAGGGTGGAAGTCCGAGGGACGGGTGGTACGCAGTCTAGGAGGCAGATGCGGAGAGACAAAGCAGGAGAGGATAAAAAGGGATGGCTCGCCCAGGGCCAGGGATAGGTCACGTGGCGGGAAGGGTGGGACACCGGGAAGCGGCGGTCGGAAGGAACAGACTCTGGGAAGCAGGAAGCGGAGAGACAAAGCGGAAGAAGACAAGGTGGGTGAGGGAGGAACGACGGAACCTGGCACTGGCAACGTGGTGGAGAGGGAGGGCAGGGCAGGGTGGAAGTCCGAGGGACGGGTGGTACGCAGTCTAGGAGGCAGATGCGGAGAGACAAAGCAGGAGAGGATAAAAAGGGATGGCTCGCCCAGGGCCAGGGATAGGTCACGTGGCGGGAAGGGTGGGACACCGGGAAGCGGCGGTCGGAAGGAACAGACTCTGGGAAGCAGGAAGCGGAGGGACAAAGCGGAAGAAGACAAGGTGGGGGAGGAGGAACGACGGAAACCTGGCACTGGCAACGTGGTGGAGAGGGAGGGCAGGTGCAGGGTGGAAGTCCGAGGGACGGGTGGTACGCAGTCTAGAGGCAGATGTGAGAGACAAAGCAGGAGAGGATAAAAAGGGATGGCTCGCCCAGGGCCAGGGATAGGTCACGTGGCGGGAAGGGTGGGACACCGGGAAGCGGCGGTCGGAAGGAACAGACTCTGGGAAGCAGGAAGCGGAGAGACAAAGCGGAAGAAGACAAGGTGGGTGAGGGAGGAACGACGGAACCTGGCACTGGCAACGTGGTGGAGAGGGAGGGCAGGGCAGGGTGGAAGTCCGAGGGACGGGTGGTACGCAGTCTAGGAGGCAGATGCGGAGAGACAAAGCAGGAGAGGATAAAAAGGGATGGCTCGCCCAGGGCCAGGGATAGGTCACGTGGCGGGAAGGGTGGGACACCGGGAAGCGGCGGTCGGAAGGAACAGACTCTGGGAAGCAGGAAGCGGAGGGACAAAGCGGAAGAAGACAAGGTGGGTGAGGGAGGAACGACGGAACCTGGCACTGGCAACGTGGTGGAGAGGGAGGGCAGGGCAGGGTGGAAGTCCGAGGGACGGGTGGTACGCAGTCTAGGAGGCAGATGCGGAGAGACAAAGCAGGAGAGGATAAAAAGGGATGGCTCGCCCAGGGCCAGGGATAGGTCACGTGGCGGGAAGGGTGGGACACCGGGAAGCGGCGGTCGGAAGGAACAGACTCTGGGAAGCAGGAAGCGGAGGGACAAAGCGGAAGAAGACAAGGTGGGTGAGGGAGGAACGACGGGACGAGGCAATGGCAACCTTGCAGGGAGGAAGGGCAGGGCGGAGAGCCGAGTGGAGCCGAGGGGAGAGTGAAACCGAGTCTAGGAGGTAGGAAGCGGAGGGGCAAAAGAGAGGACAAGGAGAGATGGATCGCCCAGAGCGAGGGACGGCGACACAGTACATTGGGAACGTGGCGGGAAAGGTGTGACGCGGCGGTCGGAAGGACGAGTGGAACAGACTCTGGGAAGCAGGAAGCAGAGGGACAAAGCAGAAGACAAGGAAGGCGAGGAAGGAACGACGGAACAGGGCAATGGCAACGGGGCGGGGAGGGAGAGGAGGGCAGGGTGGAGGTTGGAGGGCCGGGTGGAACAGAGTTTAGGAGGCAGGAAGTGGAGGGACAAAGTAGGAGAAGACAAGGAGGGATGAGTCGCCCAGAGCGAGGGACGGCGAGACAGGGCGCTGGCAACGTGGCGGAGAAGGAGGGATGGTAGGGCGGAGGTCGGAGGGCTGGGTGGAACCGAGACTACGAGGCAGGAAGCGGAGGGACAAAGCAGGAGAGGGCCAAGAGAAACGAGTCTCTCGTGGTGAGAGACGGCGGGACAGGACAGTGGCAACGTGACGAGGAGATTGGTACTTCGGATGCGGAGGAGGGAGGGACGAGTGGAACGAGACTGAGAAGTAGGAAACGAAGGAATAAAGCAGGAAAGGACAAGCAGGGCGAGAGAGGGACGACGGGACCGGGCACTGACAACGTGGCGAGGAGGGAGGGCAGGGCGAAGTTTGGAGGACTGGTAGGAGCCGAATCTGGGAGACGGGAAGCGGAGAGACGAAGCAGGAGAGAAAAGGAGCTTTGGGTAGCCCCGGGGCGAGACAAGGCATTAGCAACGTGACGGGAAGGGTGGGAGGGTAGGGTGGATATCGGAAGACCGAGTGGAATCGACTCTAGGAAGCAATAAGCTGAGGAACAAAGCAGGAGACGATATGAAAGATATAGACTATATAGACAAATGGGTCACCCAGGGCGAGAAACGGCGAGTCAGGGCACTGGCAACGTAACAGAGAGGAAGGGCAATGTAAGGCGGAGGTCGGAGATCCGGCTGGAACGAAGTCTGGAAGGCTGGAAGCAGAGGGACAAAGCAGGAGAGAACAAAGATGGATGGATCGTCCAGGTCGAGGGACGGCGAGACAGGGCACTAGCAACGTAGCGGGGAGGGAGGGCAGAACAGGAGAGGGTAGAGGTCAGAGGGACGGGTAGAGCCGAGTCTAGGAGGCACGGCGTGGAGGGAATATAAAGAATAAAGAACAATCGTTAAGAACTCACCATTTACTAAATTTAAAAATTCCTATTGTTTTAAAACTTATCGCCCAAAGAGGCTTGATGTGTTAGTTTTAAGTTAGAATTAAGTTTAGATTTAATTAGTTACTCTTTTTAAGATATAGCCCTCCCAGATATCCACAAGCAGTAATGCTGGAGAAAATGTATCCTAAGATCTTGAATAAATTCCCGCCTCTCTAGAGTAACTGGAGAGGGGAAAAACAAAAAAGGGAATGTAGGGGCAGGAGAAGGACAAGAAGAAGAGAATGGTAGAGGGCAGTGCAAGATGTAGTGTAGCAAAGCCAAGCGAGTCAGGGCACTGAGACAGTGTTTGGGGGCGGTATAAAGCAAGACGAGGAGCGGAGGAACAACGCGAGAAAAGGACAGAGCGGGCGGAATGCTTTGCGTGGCTTGGAGGAGGAGAATATGTCGAATTACCAAGAGGCACAGCAGGGCGGAGAAAGTCGATGTAAGGCTAGACGAGTTTGGAAAAGTTGATGCAGAGCAGTGAAAGGAATTTGGATTAAGCAGGGCTGGGTGAGGAGAGTGGGGAAGGATAGAGGAGAATGCGGTGGAGGACAACGCGAATCCAAGAAGGGCCTATCAGAAAAGGTAGTAGACAGTCTGGTGTGCCGTCGCAGGGAGAAAAGAATAAGGCAAGCATGGGCGGGGATGGAAGCAGCAGGTTGAGAAGGTTTGCAGAGGAGTTGGTCGAGACAAGTCTGGGAAGAAAGAGAGAGGGCAGGAAAGAGACGGTCAAGAAAGAGATGGGCAGGACGAGGAGAGTGAGGAAGCATGGGGAATGTTGTGGCAGGACATAGTTGAGTGCGTTTGGCTACGACGAGGCGGTTGAAAGAAGGTCGATGAGAAACAAGCCAAGTCCGATAAACTAACCAAGATCAAAGATAATAGAAAACTATTACAATAACGTCTTTGCCATTCTGTAGCACTACCACTTATGTATTTATAATTCTTTATCTTATTATCTCAATTTTTTATTAATATTTGTCTATGTACGATATTAATATGTGCCTATACTCAGCACATGTCTCTTCGGGTTACATATGTTTTATTAGTAACACACACACACACACCAAATATAACGAGTAAAGCGGAAATTAAAGATATCTTCATCACCGTTCACCCCACAACAAATGCTGGATCACACAGCTGTGTGCACCAGCACACACAGCACTTTCAATATAGGTACTATACGCATCATATCGCATGGATTGTGACTAGCGTTTCTTTCTGTCTATTATCTATTCTGTAGCACGCCAGAGCAGAGCATGGCGAGGAGATTCTAGACGAGTGTAGAGAGGGTGTCGCAGGGCAGGATGGGGAATGAGGGGCAAAAGAAGGTAGGACAAGGGAGATTGAGAAGGACCGAGTGGTAATGGCGCGGTGGAGCAAATTGGAAGAGGCCGAAGTCATCGATTGATTGATTGATTTATTCATGTTTCCGGGCGCGTCAGCTGCTCTGGTCATTAGTCCCGTTAGTGTAGTGCATTTTTCTCTCGAGAGAGATGGCGGTGATCTTCCCCCACTGGATGGCGAGATCCGGCGCCGACCTACCATCGGCTAGTGGGGTTTCCCCCTAACCAGGACTCTCCCACCAGCAGGGCACTGCCCCAGCCGGGACAATCTCTAAGCTCCCGACCGGTCTCCCGGGATATGTGGTAATGTAGTGCATGTTAGTGTGTGTGTGTGTGTAAGGGGAGAGGATAGGGCAAGGAATGGGAACGACAGATCGCGCGCGGTTCGTGGCCCGTTTGATAGGGTACTGCTCCAGCATTCGCCTGATGTTGATCGGAGAAACCACGGAAAATTACCGATCAAAACAGCCGGCCGCTAGAATTGTCCTCCAGACAGCGATGGAATTCGACCTAGCTGAAAAGCTAGTGTCGAAAATCCTGCCGTGGGGTGTGGGCAAAAGGGGGTGGGAACGTAGGAACTCCCGGTCAGAGGCACTGCAGTGACATCAGTTGATGCACTGAGCTACCGCTCCCGGTCGGAGTGATCGAGGCGATCCAGGGAAAAACGGAGAAGAGGGAGCCAGATCAGGGAAAAAGAGGACGCAGGATTAGGCACGGCGGAGCAGAATATGAAGTATATCACAGGGTGTGGCGAGTCATAGGACAGAAATGAGTGGGTTAGAGGTGGAATCAGATGGATCAAAGAACAGGTTAGGCGTGAACGGATCGTGGGACTAATGACGAAGAAGAGTACATGATTGGAAGGGGAGAAGAAAGCAAAGAGAAGCTAATTTCAAGACTACGAGAGTCGTGGATTTCATATTTCTGGGCACGTCTACTACTATGATCATTAGTATCGTTTGTTTTGTGAATGTTTTACTAGGGAAGGTGCTAATGTTCCTCTATGGGTGGTGGTATTCGTCGCCTACCTGTATGTGAGCTCGCAGGGAATTTACTTCTCCCGTTGTCACATCCACAGGGGCACCGGCTCAGTCAGGATAAGCTCCAACGGGTACTGTTCTGGCATTTACTTGGTCCTGGTGTGAGAAACCATGGAAGACTACCGATCAGAGGAGCCGCTGCTAGAATTCCCCCCCACTCAGCGGATGAATTTTATCTAGCTGTGTAGCTAGTGCCCAAAATCCACCACCGTCGATTCTCGAACCCCAGGACAATGAACCTAACTCTGCTGGCGAGAGGCGAAAAGAGAATCGTGAAGAGAGTGTCTGCCGTGCGCCTATCACGCACTTGACCTTTGCCAGGGGGAATTCACTCCGGGCTGGGCACCTGGGCGCCTGCCTCGTATCCTCAGTCTCCGCAGGTGCACAAGTCCTTTTTTTGGCTGGTATCTGGGTCCCGCCAGAACGCAGTTGACCCTCACGGTAACCTCTCCATACAATGCTGGGTTGGGTTGCCCTGCCAGTTCAGATCTCCTAGCTATCCAGGCTAGTACCGGAGTATTGGCAATGTGCCACTCATATGCGCCGGGAACATGTTCCCTCCTCTTTGCCCACAGTATCCGGATACTGTCACGACAAAGCCGAGAGCCCAACTGGGGGCCACCTGGACTAAGGTTCGGGCGACTCGGAGCCCCATTCCGTCTCCCCACTGTCTACACTTTCAGACTATCGACGTGGGTACCGGCGGAAAGTAGGCAACCAGACGGGTTGTATCAATCTTCCCACCGGACTTCTATATGAGATCCAGATTATTCCGAAAAGCATCCTTCCCCCGATCCCACCAGAAAGTCGACGTGCTATATATTGACCGGTAGCGGTGGCTCAGCGCATCAACTGATGTCACTGCAGCGCCTCTAACCGGGAGGTCCTAGGTTACACTGCCCACGGCGGCAGGATTTTCGACAGTAGCTTTTCAGCTAGGTCGAATTCAGCTGCTGTCTGGAGGAGAATTCTAGCGGCCGGCTGCTCTGGTCGGTAGTTTTCCGTGGTTTCTCCGATCAACACCAGGCGAATGCCGGAGCAGTACCCTAACAAACGGGCCACGGACCGCGCGCGATGTGTCCTTCCTCTTCCTTGTCCTATCCTCTCCCCTTACACACACACACACACACACACTTACACAAACATGCACTACACTACCACATATTCCGGGAGACCGGTCGGGAGCTTAGAGCTTGTCTCGACTGGAGTGGTGCCCCGCATATATATATATATATATATATATATATATATATATATATATATGGAGAGAGAGAGAGAGAGAGATCGACCAGCGTTGTTGGTGAGCGGAGGCGCCGGGTGAGACTCGCAAGGACCACCCTATCTCTCTCTCTCTCTCTCTCTCTCTCTCTCTCTATCTATCTATTTATCTATCCATATATATATATATATATATATATATATATATATATATATATATATATAGAGAGAGAGAGAGAGAGAGAGAGAGAGAGCGACCAACGTTGTTGCTGAGCAGCGGAGGCGCCGGGTGAGACTCGCAAAGGTGTGGCAGAGCCCCCCCCCACCTGCGGGAGCCGCCGCTAAGTGGGCGTGGCCACTGCACTCCGTTGCATTTAGGCGCCTGCGGCTGCGCGCGGCGGCGGAACGTGCGTTGCGAGTTGCATGCAGAGTGCCCCAGGCGTCGCTCAACCGGAGCGAGTCGGCGGCGGGGGCGGAAAGACAGGTGCCCTGCAGCAGGGTGCACAGCTAGCGTGAAAAGCGGGTGAAGCAGAAATTGTTGCGGAATAAAAAAAAATAGGAACTTTTTTAAAGGAACAAAATTTCTTTCATTGTCAACTTTTATGATCTAGAAATTCCTCAGGCGTCTTGTATTTTCAAATATATTGCAAATTATTTTCTATAAAGAAAATAAGATCGATTCTTAAGTGAGGATCATAGGATTTATATAAAAATCACCTGCTTCTATTTATTTGTAGATTGGAAATATATTGAGTATCAAATGTCAAAAATATATTAATTGAATATTAGAGTATTTATTTTGATTTTTACTCAAATTCTTTATACATTTAGATCGATGGAAATTTCAACAAGAGTACGGAACATAAATATTTTTTGTCAGTTATCGCAGTAATTTATGCTTGTAATGCACCAGGGTTTCAATCATGTGCAGGTACGAAGACAGTAGATATCAATACTATCTGATTTTTATATTTTGTGTTCTCTCGGAAACTCTCTCAAATGTGTCTCGTCATGTTCTTATTCTATTTCTTGTGTATGTGTTTAAAGAAACAGTTACTTATTTTCAAGAAACAGAGAAAGGATTAGGAGGGAAAAAGGAGAACAAAAATCAAGAGGGTGAGTGAGATATTAAGGGAAAGATTAACACAGAGAAAGAGAGGAATAGAGAGATACAGAAAAAGAAAGAATATTATAAAGAGTACCATAGGAGTTGGTTAGTTGATATGGCGAGACAATGCGGTAAACAACATCAGACAACGCAAAGAAAATAGAGCCTTACAGGTAATACAGCGTACCAATTGAAAGGAAAGCGGGATTGGGTGGGCAACGATCGCTGATATTGTAGTTGTCGGTATTATTTCACGAAAAATTCCATAAAATTACCTTATTAATTATTTCATTATTTTATTTATTAATTTATTTATTTTTATTCGCTACTTTTTATTTATTTATTTATTTATTTACTTTATTTAAACCTCAGTTCAATTGTGAATAGCTTTTTGTCACTGGAAAAATCAAAGTGAAACCGAATGTCAAGTGATCATAGAGATGGATGTCATTTAACTGGTTATTAAATTGTATACTGAAGACCAATACTTGTCCTTGCGGTGACTCATTGTAGACGAGTTAGCTGACGATCACGGCGCGCACCGACAATCTCGCCACATTTCATCGCCCACGCAGCATCAAGCCACGTCAAGCTAGCCACTCACCCCGTCACACACACATACATGATTTTCAGCGTGTTTCACACCGACTAACACTAAGTATTCATGAATTGCTATATGCTTTAAAGGTGATGGACTATATCGTGCAAGAGAAACAGAAAACTAGGCAAAGTCTTGGAGAAAAGAAGAGAATTCGATGAAAGGGGAACGGAAAACATTACCGTTCCACGCATTGAGAACTTATTGAATTGAATTTGCTGTATTTTACGTGGCGAGACTCAGGCCATGATGCCTGCTCTTCCGTCTCACCACGCAAATTTCGTAACACTCCTTTCAACAAGAGAAAGAAAGCCGGTCCGGTGGCCGAGATCGCTAAGGCAATTGTGTCGTAGTGATCTCGGACCGAAGGGTCGCGGGTTCGAGTCCCGCCTCGGGCATGGTTGTATTTGTGTTCGTCCTTTCACCCCTTATCATCAATCACCATATCGTTCCATTCACATAGTTACCATACCGTTAACAGGAATAGTGGTCGCTGATGACCTTAGATGTTGATGCGACCTTAAATAACAAAACAAAAAAAAAGGTATTACTTGGGCGACGAAACAGGAGATTTGAATTTAGCTCAGAGGCTTCATTTAGGTTTGAACGTTTACATATATTAAATCTACTATTTGGAAGAGGCTTTACTTCCCCTCCGAAGGGAGGCGTGCGAACGATTTTTTCGCCCTTAAAAATTCACGGCTTCGAACCCGCAAACTTGGGTATAACAGTCCGGTACGCTGACCGTTACACCATCGCCGCCGCCGCACTTAGATCAAAAAGGGCTGATGGTAGGTGAGTGGGTATTGATTCTGAACATGCCAGATATTGAAGCCATGAAGCCTCTCAGTATTGTGCATGCAATACCAGGGAAAGTGGCGAAGTTTTTTTTCTTCACTTGAACGTGAGATCCCGTGTTAGTCGAAAGTCGGCTTGTGAGGATATCACCCACCCCTTCGAATCTAAACCAATAGGGAATCGACCCAGCCGGCACAAGCTCTATGTTCCTGTCTGGTCTCACAATATATGTGGAAGTGTAATGCACGTAAGTATACTGTGTATTATTGAACATGAGAGGATAAGATTTAGAAAGGATATATCTCGCGTGTTTCGCGGGTCGTTTGTTAGACAACTACTTCACCACTCTCCCGAGAAACCATGGTCAAGTTCTCATCACTGCAGCCGTCTTCTACAGTTCTTTTCCAGAGAGCAGCGGAAACCAATCTCACTATTGAACAAAATCTGTCTAGAATCTGCCATTTACGGAACTCAAACTCTAGGACCTGCGAGGCAGAGGCAATACCGTGTCATTTATTAAACTACGCCAATTGGTAAAACACTGCTTGGAAGTGATGTAAAGTAAGGACTTTGGAAGGACCTTTCATAATGTGACTCCCGTTGGAGAAGGTGTAAAGTAGAAAACAGGAACACACCCCGTCGTAGCGCAATACCTCGTTAAAATTCTGTAAAATAGGAACCAACGGCGGAAGGAGTCATGTCATCGGTTACAGGTTTCTGGCAGTGGTGGCAGAACTCGTGTACAGCACCACCGCCGTATGACCCTGGTCTTTGTTCTCGACCCGTAGGGCGCACTGGGAGCGGTCTCAGTGCATCAACTGATGTCACTGCAACGCCTCTGGCCGGGAGATCCTAGGTTCCTACAGTGGTAAGATTTTCGACACTAGCTTGTTAGGTGGGTCGAATTCATTCGCTGTTTGGAGGAGAATTAGGAGAATTCTAGCGACTGGCTGCTCTGATCGGTAGTTTTCCGTGGTTTCTTCCATTAACACCAGGCGAAATCCGGAGCAGTACCCTAACAAACGGACCGCGCGCGATCTTTCCTTCCTCTTCTTTACCCTACCCTCACCCCTTACACACACACTAACATGCACTACACTATAACACATACCGAGAGACCGGTCTGGGACATAGAATTTTTCGCGGCTGGTGCGGTGCCCCGCTGGTGGGAGATACTTGGCTAGGGAAATCCCCATTACCCGACGGTAGGTCGGCACCGGATCTGCCCATCCATCGGGGGAAGACACCGCCACCTCTCGAGAAAAACACGCACTACAGTAACGGGACTAATGACCATAGTAGTTGACGCGCCCGGAATCACAATCAATCAATCAACCAACCGTCGGGCGCACGGCAGAAGCCCTCCGCTTGTGCTCATGAAACGGCGTCGCCAAGGACTTCGCGCACGCTCTTCCCTATGGCTTGTGTCACATAACCCCCCACCCCCGTACCACACACATCTCGCGCGCTCTGCTGGCCGCCTAATCAACCGTTGAGCACAAACCTACTGCGCCCCCTGAGCGTTCAGCTGGCCGGCTACCACCTCCACTCAGACGATGGCCACCGCCATCCATTATGCCCAGGCACCGGAGACCGCTCTCTGCATCACCTTCAGCTACCAAACAGTTTCCACTCTACACAAACTGCAACTATTGTGGTGGCGGTAGTATTTAGTGTTTTTTTTTATTTTATAGTTTTTTTAGGCTAGTTGTTGGGATCCGTACAGAATAGGACTTAAAAAGAGCTTAGAGAGGATACAAAACATAGCGGCAAAATATACATTTCGGAAGAACACATCTGCGCATTGGGAATCATTAGAACGCCGGAGGAAGAGGGCACGACTTTGCGCGCTGTATAAATCTTACGTTGGTTGCTCCGCATGGCAGGAAATTCGGGGAAGGCTAGATAAACCAGATTATGTAAATAGATTTGATCACAAATATAAAATTAGAACAAGAAAACAAAGAACGGACGTAGGGAAATTCTCCTTTGTAAACAGAACTATAATAGATTGGAACGATTTGCCTGCGACAGTTTTTGAGCCCTTTCCTTGCTCAGCGCGAGGTTTTAGAAAAAAAATATAGGAAATTAGTCAATAGGGTGAAAACATAGTGAAGTGAAGTGAAGTGAAGTGAAGTGAAAGGTGCGATAATGCGTAGTCTGCAGTAAAAACTGAATAATTCATATTTAGATAAAGTTATATGCAATGCAGTGAAGTGAAGTAAAGTGAAGTGATTTCATTTCGTCAGAATATGACTGAATAAGTTTTGTTTGTGTATGTGAGGGTTCCTTCGTCTCTCTATGTATATACGTGTATATGTTTGTATGTATGTACTGTATTTGTGTAATGTGTAAGTTTATTCATTTATATGTTAGTGTATATGTATTTTAATGTTTAGTATAGGAATGTAAATGCCATCTGCATATATAGGAAATGACAAAGTCAATTTGTTTGTTTATATTTATTTTTTTATATATTAGTATTTTAGTTGTAGTTGTAATTTTTTATTCTGCCACCGGGCATCATTTGCCCAATTGTAGAATAAATTTCTATCTATCTAATTTATTTTCTTTAACTCGGAAGGGCCCGCAATTGGTAGACTCACGCTAGTGTCCGCTATATATCTCTCAAATATAGATGCAACGTTTTGTAGATGTGAAGGATCTGTAGGTCCATTTACTGAAATACGTATTTTATTAATTTTCTACATGTTCCTCAATGCAACTGGTAATATATCTTACATCGCAGAATCCTGAGAAAGGTAAAAATAGTACCACATGTTTTTAAGGTGGAGGGGTAGTTGTTGTGATAAGAGACGGAGAGACATGCGTATTGTCATGGTTTCTATATATCTATCATATATATCCCCGCAACCCCTTCTAAAATATCCTTTTCTAAAATTACACAAAATAAACAAACCCGTACGTAATTATTTATCCACGGGTTGCGAAGCACCATTCAAATAAATTTCTTTGAGGTTGTGGACAGGCGAATCGATCCTATATAGGAAATCGAAAATAATATTACTGCTTTGGGAAGAGGTATGAATTCAACTTTATTCCGTCTTTTGCTGGGATAATACCGTCGGAAATAATAGCTAATACATTTTCTAATTGAAACCAAATAACTTGATTCTGAATTTATTTCTTATTTTCTCCTTTTCTAACATGTTGGCGAGAATCTTCTCGCTACTTGTAACTCTTCAATTTAACAAATAACAGCAGACAACAACACATATTAAAACCCTTTTCACAATATCCTAACAATAATATTTACAATTAATTTTATTTGCATTCACCAATCAAAATTATCATCATTAATCAAGTGCACTTTGTCAATTTATTAAAACAACAATTAATTCAATCCTGAATAATCTCATGCATGGTCATATTCTCTCAATACCTTAAAATAAAATGACATTCTTGGCATTGTTATAATCTGTAAATAATAGAATAATAAATGTTTGTTTGCACTTCATATTGCTGTAGTTTTGCGACCTCGCTATTTTCACCATCCATATCACTAATCCATACTAATCGTAAACAAGAACATCCTCCATTTTCCGCTGCAATCCAACATTTGAATTCCAGCACACTCCTAGCATCTGCGACTTAACCACCGATCCGTCTCGTAACTCGGCTCGACTCCGTCTCGCAACTTGATTGGACTCCCTCTGAAGAAGTTATATCTTCTGACCGCGTTATTTTACGAACAAAGAACTTGTTCATTACAATGTTCTTTCGTTTTTCTACTATTATTCACGTTAATCTTACTCAATAAACCTCGCGGTATTGTCACAATCTCCACAAAATATTCCCAATTAATAATAATGTCCGTGGTTCATTTTAAAAATACTGGTTTCCTTTTAGTTAATAAATAAATAAAGTTCCTGTTCATCACCTTTCTATAATATCTGACAATCTTCTATCAATGTACAATACTTCTTATCATTACAAAATATATTTCCTATTGAACGGTACAACCAGGTGACATCTTTTTATCGTCAAAAGTTGCCATAATTTTATTTGTTGCTGTCCCGATGGTATATTTTCTTCTTCGCTTGCGATAATGTGAATTAAAATGATTTATTCATATTCACTAATGTACCTTCATTTGTTTGTCCATGCTTTTGCATAGCAAATTAAGCGTCCTTTTTCTAATAAAAAAACTAAACTTGGGACGCGTCTTAATAGACCGGCACAGTACACCGTGGAAATGAACGGATGAAAACACATGCAAGCTAGTTAAATCAGTTGGGAGCGTTCAATAATGTTATAAATATTCAGATATCAAGTATAAATGGTCAATAATTCAGCACGGCGTTGTCTTCAATGCAGATAACAACAAAGACGCTACCCAAACGCAACAATCTATTCAAAAATTATTTTGGTAAAACATTAAACATTTTTAACCAAGACAAGTCAATATTATTTTTAACTCATGGTCGAGGAGGTATCAATAACAAAGTATATTATAACACACTCACTCACTCACCCACACACACATATATAGTGTATATAGGAAAGCTCTCTCCCAAAGATTTATCTACGGTAGATACTTCATTAGTATGAAATTTCCTCATTAGAATTAAATAAAATCAGATTATTTTAGTTTATCCCAAGCGAATCTTTAAGAAAGGATAACAAAGTTTTCAAAACACTTTAGACGTTTAGTAATTTTTTCACAAAAGTTTAATATGTGGAATGTAGGTTTGCTACGCATGTATTGGAGAATTAACTACACTGACAGCAATTAAAAGAGCGTCAGAAGAGTTTCAAATACAATTAATTCATAAATATTTCATTTTATACCAACTTTCTAATTAAAGTATTTATAATGAAATATGAATGCGGGAGAAAACCGCTGTTTCAATTTGTTTTCTCTCCCCTATAATTTTGTCGTGGGAAGCGAATCACATGCTGACAGTGCTCCACATATCCTCCCCCCTCTCCAACCGCTGTGGGTTCTATTGAGTGAGATATTTTGCTTCCCTCGGCGTGGTAGTTGTGCCACCAGACACCAGATGTGTTCGGTCCCACGTCGCTGCGTTTCTCACAACTACGGAACGAGTTCGTTATCCACCAACATAGCGGCACGTCTACACCATAGGCAATGCACCAGTTCCTACGGTAGAGCAGTTTTCCACGACACAAATTTGGAATTCAATATTTTAAAAAATGCATGCTGAAAACCTCAGTAACAGTATTAGAAGTGGTTAAAAGAGACCATTAGATGCAAGTTAGAAGATTATTCTCGAACGTAGTAACGTGAATATTTAAATACTAAAGCACACATAATATGCCTTTTAGCCAAGTATAACATGTGTTTGGAGTCTTTTGAATCCACTGAAACATTCTAGAACAAACTTCCTGGGTCTCTCCTGCCTTGAGGTCTATACTTAAATTCCTGATTTGGAATGCGAGTCTCTTCCATTCGCGAAATATAATAATTCAATTCACACGACATATAATAAAATGATATTTCATCTAGCGCCTTAGTTTCATTATATCGGATAGAATAATGTTCCATTTAAACTACTTCACACACGCAAGTGAACCACATACAAATGAAATCGGACCAGATAAAATATTTATTACCATCATAACTAATACTACAATGAACACTTCAGAAATGCCCTAACGCAAATTTTGCATGATAAAACATACATTTCCACTATTTTATCAGCGGTTGTTATTAGAACCAATTTCGTGGTTGAGGATCCTCAGTTATCCATGGCGAAGTAGACACCTGTTTATAATGAATGAAAATAATTCTGTATGAATTAAATATTTTAATATCGAGATCTAATTAATGAACATGAATGAAATATAAAAATAAGCAATATTTACCTCTCAGCAAAATTGGCATAAATAACTCAAAGCGTCAATTACGAGAGAGTTTTCGCTGGATGTTTGTTTTATTCAAGATACACGAATTTTTAGTGCTTTGGATGCTTTGAATTGATAGTTTTAGTAATCATTGATGTCAAAGATAACATCCGACGTAGGTAGGAGATAGTAGTAGGTAGTTACTTGTATTGTAGGAAGTGGTGCAGCGTTTACGACATTTGTATCGATATTGAATTGAGGCATTGTTCTGTCGTACATATTTATTTGTGCAAAAAGCTTTTTCGGCCGCATTGCGGCCATCTTCAGTGCTACAATGAAATAATAAAATAATAATAATAATAATAATAATAATAATAATAATAATAATAATAATAATAACGTTAATGTACCAAATTACATTTAAGAGTCAAATATAAGATATATTGAATATAATTAGAATTTAAGAGACATAGCATTGTAGAAAATGAATATATAAACATAATTTTGATGAAGAGTACTAGTAACAGAAGAAATATTTTGAAGTGGAGAAAATGAATGAAATAAAATAAAATAAAAATATTGTGGGGAATTGGTAAGTAAAACAATAAGTAAATAAATTTACATAAATTAAGGAGAGCAAACTGACATACCAATTCTGAGGTGGCTGGGGGCCTCGGTCCAAGAAGACAGCGAGGGTGCAGGGCATTGCCCGCTATTTAAAGACAGCTTTCAATGGAGAGGGGGGGCGCAGGGTTTTTCTGAGAAATGGCCATTAGGGAAAGGCCCGGCCGGGTGGCGGAAAAGTGGTAGCGTGGGAAGCGGCGAGTCTCAAGAGGGGTGAGAGAGAAGGAATCTGTTCATTTAAAATAGGGTGTTGGGGATTGTTCAATAAATTATAGATGTGAATAGCTTCTAATTTAAGTCTATGGTTGTATCTTCTTTCTATCTCCAAAATTTTGATGTCACAATCTGTATTAAATGTGTGTTCTTGTTCTAAGAGATGGCTGGCAAAGTGTGATTGTGTTGTTTTGTGTGTAAGAGCGTGTATGTGTTCTGTGATTCTTTGTTTAAAGGATCTTCCGGTCTGGCCAATGTATTGTGCATTGCAACTGCCACAGGAAATGGAATATACTCCACATGATAGAGACTGGGGGATAGGATCTTTGTTGTGTGAAAATGTGTTCTGGAGATTGTTTGGTGTGCTGTATGTGACGTATATGTCAAATTGTCTGAGTTTTTTGGCAATGTTTAGTGATAGTGTTCCAAGGAAGGGGATGGTGTATCTGTTGTGTTTCTGTCTTGTGTTTGTCGGAGTGAGAGATGTTAAGTTGTTTGTGTAGCGAGAGATAGTTTTCTTTTTGATAAGATTATCAATTAAAGAACTACTGTAACCATTGTTGATAGCTATTTGTTTTATGTTATAGATTTCTTTTCTGATGTTCTGAGGGGAGAGAGGAATCGAGAATAATCTGTGAACCATACTGTGGAAAGCTGCGTGTTTATGAGAAGGTGGATGTTGTGATGTGTTATGAATGACTGTGTCGGTGTGTGTCGGTTTCCTGTATATGTCAAAAACATGCCTGTCCTTCAGTAAAGTGATGGACAAGTCTAGAAAGTTAAGAGTTCTATTCTCATTTTCTTTTTCCACAGTGAATTGTATGTTGGAATGTATAGAATTTAGGAAGTCCGTAAAGTTTTTCAATTGTCTATAAGTGCCGGTCCAAAGTACTATGATGTCATCAACGTATCTATACCAATAAATCACATTTGTTAGGTGAGGGTGTCCAGAATTAAAAATTTGTTTTTCCAAGTTGTCCATAAATATATCTGCTAATAGTGGTGAAAGTGGGGATCCCATAGGTAGACCAGAATTTTGAGTGAAGAATTTATTGTCAAATTTGAAGTAATTTATGTCCAAACAGAGAGAAATCAGGTTGTACAGTTCGTTTTTTATAGGTATTGGGCTCAAAGAGTTGTCAAGGATGTCTCGTAAAATAGTTTTGCATTCTGTGGTCGGAATGCTTGGAAAAAGGTTCGTCACGTCAAAGGAAATAAGTTTGCCATTAGGAGCAAACTGACACGCCTTCGCGCTATCAACAATAAGTCACATCCTCCATACCATAGCGCGAACAATACCACACACTCTCAAGAATTCCACCCCCGTATCATCAATCTTTCCTCTTGTCCACTTTCCGATAAAGAAACTTCCCTCCTCAACAAAGGCCTTAAATATTCTATACCACATCCACCAACTCACTCTGAAATCAAAACTCTATGCGTACAGACAGATAATATCATTAGCTTTAATCCAAATTCAGATGAAATCAAACACAATATAACACACAACATCAAACAGGAATTAAAACACACTCATTACTCACACATGAACACACAGTCAGAGACAGCAACAAAACACAATCTTAAACAGAAAATAGATAGTAACAACTTACTCATCTCCAAAGCTGACAAAGGGAATTCTATAGTCATTCTAAACAAATCAGATTATCACCAAAAAATGTTTGATTTTATCAACAGTAACAACATTCTACACATTAACAAAGACCCCACAAACAAACACTTATCCGACATCAAAAAAGAACTTGCAGAATCTAAAGCTCTTTTTCCATACCCCAACAGAATCATCCCCTCTAATCCACTTCCACCTCGATTGTACGGCCTTCCAAAAATTCACAAACTTGATACCCCCATAAGACCTGTCGTCTCGTATACCAATACCATTACATACAGACTCGCAAGGAATCTAAACCAAACTTTTTCCACACAGATAAAATTCTCACCCTCCCACACAATCACCAATAGTATCGACTTAGTCAACAATATCAAAGATGTAGTTGTGCCACCTAATGGCAAACTTATTTCCCAAAGGAAATACGTGACGAACCTTTTTCCAAGCATTCCGACCACAGAATGCAAAACTATTTTACGAAACATCCTTGACAACTCTTTGAGCCCAATACCTATAAAAAACGAACTGTACAACCTGATTTCTCTCTGTTTGGACATAAATTACTTCAAATTTGACAATAAATTCTTCACTCAAAATTCTGGTCTACCTATGGGATCCCCACTTTCACCACTATTAGCAGATATATTTATGGACAACTTGGAAAAACAAATTTTTAATTCTGGACACCCTCACCTAACAAATGTGATTTATTGGTATAGATACGTTGATGACATCATAGTACTTTGGACCGGCACTTATAGACAATTGAAAAACTTTACGGACTTCCTAAATTCTATACATTCCAACATACAATTCACTGTGGAAAAAGAAAATGAGAATAGAACTCTTAACTTTCTAGACTTGTCCATCACTTTACTGAAGGACAGGCATGTTTTTGACATATACAGGAAACCGACACACACCGACACAGTCATTCATAACACATCACAACATCCACCTTCTCATAAACACGCAGCTTTCCACAGTATGGTTCACAGATTATTCTCGATTCCTCTCTCCCCTCAGAACATCAGAAAAGAAATCTATAACATAAAACAAATAGCTATCAACAATGGTTACAGTAGTTCTTTAATTGATAATCTTATCAAAAAGAAAACTATCTCTCGCTACACAAACAACTTAACATCTCTCACTCCGACAAACACAAGACAGAAACACAACAGATACACCATCCCCTTCCTTGGAACACTATCACTAAACATTGCCAAAAAACTCAGACAATTTGACATACACGTCACATACAGCACACCAAACAATCTCCAGAACACATTTTCACACAACAAAGATCCTATCCCCCAGTCTCTATCATGTGGAGTATATTCCATTTCCTGTGGCAGTTGCAATGCACAATACATTGGCCAGACCGGAAGATCCTTTAAACAAAGAATCAAAGAACACATACACGCTCTTACACACAAAACAACACAATCACACTTTGCCAGCCATCTCTTAGAACAAGAACACACATTTAATACAGATTGTGACATCAAAATTTTGGAGATAGAAAGAAGATACAACCATAGACTTAAATTAGAAGCTATTCACATCTATAATTTATTGAACAATCCCCAACACACTATTTTAAATGAACAGATTCCTTCTCTCTCACCCCTCTTGAGACTCGCCGCTTCCCACGCTACCACTTTTCCGCCACCCGGCCGGGCCTTTCCCTAATGGCCATTTCTCAGAAAAACCCTGCGCCCCCCCCTCTCCATTGAAAGCTGTCTTTAAATAGCGGGCAATGCCCTGCACCCTCGCTGTCTTCTTGGACTGAGGCCCCCAGCCACCTCAGAATTGGTATGTCAGTTTGCTCTCCTTAATTTATGTAAATTTATTTACTTATTGTTTTACTTACCAATTCCCCACAATATTTTTATTTTATTTTATTTCATTCATTTTCTCCACTTCAAAATATTTCTTCTGTTACTAGTACTCTTCATCAAAATTATGTTTATATATTCATTTTCTACAATGCTATGTCTCTTAAATTCTAATTATATTCAATATATCTTATATTTGACTCTTAAATGTAATTTGGTATATTAATGTTATTATTATTATTATTATTATTATTATCATTGTAGCACTGAAGATGGCCGCAATGCGGCCGAAAAAGCTTTTTGCACAAATAAATATGTACGACAGAACAATGCCTCAATTCAATATCAATATAGGTAGTTACTGTTATGCTCGGAATTATTCTACAGCCTCTCCACTAATATTGTGTTCAAAATTTGGCAGCGTGATATATGTTAAACGGTATCGCAATACTATCAAATAGTAATCTTGTAATCTCTCTCTCCTCTCATATATATATATATATATATATATATATATATATATATATATATATATATATATATATATACACTACACAAAGGCTCATGCTCTCTTTAGGCTCATGATAGAGATATGTATAATTCGATTTGAAAGAAAACAAGTTACCTCAAATATCTCGTAAAATACAAATGTTTAAATATAAATAATTACACGTATCTATTAGTCTTATTCCCTGGCGTACTTTTGTGAAAATTGCATTGCAATAACTTGAACCGTTCAAAAGTTATGAGAGAAACTTGGTGAAGTGAGGAGAAAGCATGGCGAAAATGAGAGATGGGGAGGGAGCGTGGCGAGGCGAGGCTGGGAGTGAACGAAAGAAGGCGGGCGAGACAGTGGCGAAGGGGGAGAAGTGGGGCGGGAGGAGAGGAAGTAGGGTGGAGGGTGAGTGGGAGCAGCTCTGCATGTGGGACCGAGAGTAACGGTGCCGCCCGAGGCAAAGGGAAAGGAACGGGGGAAAGGACGCAGATAGGAAATAGGATGGAGGGTGGTTTGAGTGAATGGGTGCAGATGGGGTAGGGCGGCGACAGGGCATGGCGACGAGGGATGGAAAGGGTGCCTGTCGAGGCGGGGCTGGCAGAGCACGGAGGAAGGCGGGCTAAGCAGAGGCGAAGGAGAGAGAAGTGGGGCGGAGAGGGAGAGAGTAGAGTGGAGGGTGGGTGGGAGAAGCTCTGCATGTGGGACCGAGAAACAGCGGTGCCGCCGAGGCAAAGAGGAAGCGTGGCTGAACGAAGCAGGGAGGAAGAAGGTCGGAGAGCGGTATGAGCGAAGCGGTGCAAGCGGAGAGGGAGCGTGACGAGGCGTGGCCGTAAGGGAGCGGGAGGGGGCGGGAGGGAGAGGAGGGAGGGGGTCAGAGGGTCTCGGGAGGGGTCGGAGGGGGGGTCGGGGGTCAGGAGGGAGGTCGGAGGGGTCGGGAGGGGTCAGTCAGGAGGGGTCGGGAGGGGTCAGGAGGGTCGGAGGGGGAGGGATTGGGAGGGTCGGAGGGTCGGGAGGGGTCAGGAGGGGTCAGGGAGGGGGTCGGGAGGGGTCAGGGAGGGTCGGGAGGGGCCAGGGGGTCGGGAGGGGCGGGAGGGTCGGGAGGGGTCGGGAGGGGTCGGGAGGGGTCGGGAGTGGTCGGGAGTGGTCGGGAGGGGGCGGGAGGGGGCGAGAGGGGGTGGGAGGGGGCGGGAGGGGGCGGGAGGGGGCGGGAGGGGGCGGGAGGGGGCGGGGCGGCGCCGTGGCGTCACCCGCCGCGACCTCCCTCACGGCGCCACGTTGCGCCAGTCGCTGCACGCGCCCGCCCGGCGGCGCCCGCCCCGACTACCAAGTAGCCAAAGTGGGCCGCTGCAAGTGGGCGGTGACCGTGAGGGGATGGAATGACGAGCTGAGGAAGGAGGGGGCAATGAGTATTGATTCCGTCCCAGTCAACTGCTTAGGCCCGTCATTATGTCGCGTGTCATACCGAGAGCGGTGGCTCAGTGCAAACAACTGATGTTACTGCAGGGTCCTTGATCCATGATTTTCGACACTAGCTTTTGAGGCAGGTCCAATTTAGTCGCTGTCTGGAGGAGAATTCTAGCGGACGTTTTCCGTGGTTTCTCCGATCAACACCAGGTGAATGCCGGAGCAGTACCCTAACGAACGGGCCACGGACCACGCGCGATATTTCCTTCCTTCTTCCTTGTGCTATGTCCTATGTCCTTGTCCTATGTTCCTTGTCCTACAGACACACACATACAGTAACATGCGCTATACTGCCACCTATGCCAAGAGACCGGTCGAAGTCTTAGAACTTGCCCCGGCTGGTGCGGTGCCCAGCTGGTGGGATATTGCTGGTGAGGAAGCTTCCGCGACGGTAGGTCGGTGCCGGTTATTGTTATCCAGTGGGGGAAGATCACCGCCATGCCCCGATAAGAAAACATGCACTACACATACGGGACTAATGATCTCACTAGTTGACGCGCCCAGAATTACTAACAATCAATCCATCACGTGTCATATTCCGAAATATTGAGAAGTTCCTCGTCCCCTGGAAGGTCAGAACCGTGAGGCGTCGTTCCCCACGTTCTCTTGTGGTGATTTGTGTCATCAGCGAAGTACATTTGCAGCCAAGACAAGATCCTGATTGGTCTTCCCTTAAATGTTTAAGTAAAGTGCATGTTAGTGGGAGTGAAGGGGAAAACGAGGGAGCACAGATAAAGAAGAAAAGGTCGCCCATGTTGCTTGATCCTTTTGTAATGGTACTGCTCCACCATTTACCTGGAAAGTGTCATAAAAACCACAGAAGACTCTCGATTAAAATAACCACTTACTAGAATTCTTCAACATGCTGTATATTGCGGCCGCGAATATAGCTTGTGTATTTTGGGGGATCTAAACATGTTCGCGTTAAAACAAGACTGCTATCGTCTGTTAATCATTCAGGCAAGTTCTGAAAAGAAGTATTTAAGAACTATTAGTGTATATATATATATATATATATATATATATATCTATATATATATATATATATATACGGAGAGAGAGAGAGAGAGAGAGAGAGAGAGAGAGAGAGAGAGAGAGAGAGAAAAGTTGTTGCTATTTGTAAGAGCGGTTATCTCTTACACCGTGAGACCGATCTCCATGAAAATTGGCACATCTACATGTTTTTTTACTCAAAGGGTTACGTTCTGTTACTTTTGTTGTTATTATACTAAATGGCGTTGTAGAACAAAACTAATTTTTCATATCAAATGCAACCCCGCAACACTCGGCAGCGTTTATGCAGCACTATGTCATTAAATAACTCTTAAACGAAGCGTTGCAAGACAAGGTCTTGAAGAAACGTTTCTCACAGTGTAATCTATAGGATAAGATATTCCGCAACTTTCTATTACAATTTTGATTTTCCGGCGTTGCTCGATATTAACCTACCTACTCATAGTAGCACAGAATCTAGCAGGTGAATATGAATAAGAGGGACAGAGAGAGGCAGAGATAGAGATGGAGTCGGACAGACAGGGACAGAGATGGAAAGAGAGAGTGAGAGAGAGACAGAGAGAGAAACGGAGAGAGAGACGGAGAGAGAAAGAAGAGTTTATACATGCTCTGAGATAGAAGGAAAAAACTAAATCATAACGGGTTTTCCATTTTGTGAGCATGATTCTACAATTGCATACTTGAGATTAAACATTACAATGATCAAAAGTTGAAAAAAATTGAAAGGCGTAACGAGTAAAATATTAAAAAGAACGGAAGTGAAAATTGATGGCTATGTGCAAAAATGCATAGTTGTCTTTTATCGGAGTTTTAGGAAGCTTAGTCTGTGGCAATATAGATGCTCAAGATTAGAGTTTATCTTATTGTTTAGGGTTTGATTTCTATTTTTCAATTTTTATGCATTCGATTATTTAATTACGAAGAGAGTATTTTATATTCCGTCACATACTACGTGGGTTTTTTAATTTTTTTTAAATTTCTTCTTTTTCGATTAAGACGGGGATCCTTCTCTATGTGCCCGATGTACATAAGTACTCTGTTTATTTAAACAGAAAGTATGCTGATTATAAATCACGATTTTTCAATACAAGACGACGATTCAATACAGCTTGTCACGACATAGGTAAGGACAAACTACAATCATTTACCGAAAATTAATTAATACTGATTAATATTAAGTATATTATTAATTTCCAAACTCTTACTTTACCAAACACTTCGCATATGTATATAATTATAAGTAAAATTTATCCAAAATATTTAAACAATCAAAACTATTCTTAGAGTTTAGAAAAACCTTAGAATTTGCACGATATAGAGTTGTGACCACCTATCTGCCAGCACACGGTTATTCCACGAACATCTCATCTCCAGCTCTTGACCAAACACAATCGACCTCCAACCCGCCCTGGTCGCCACAGGAACGGCCAGGCATTCAGCACTGACCACACGTTCACACCGCCAACACCATCCCCGCTGGCTACACCGCAGCACACAGCGGGCGACGGTTCACCTTTGGTGACTGGCCACTGACCGCACTGGGCTTGCTTATCTCGGGCAGCAGTGGACTTCAATAGGGCTTCAGGTCGCACTGATTAATTGTGTCTTATTTTTTCTTCACTTCTTTTGACGCAGTAATGTTAAAATTATTGTCATGTGTCTTTTATTATTTCATCCGTTAATGTAGCTGTGTGTGCATCAAAACAACTGAACGTCGATGCGTTGTAATAAAAGACTTTCTGATTCAGTTCGCTGAAGATGTTTTAAATGAGAAATATGTTATCAGCCGCAAACCAAGTGGAACAGTGTAGTTTTTTCCTCCATCTTATTACTGTCTCGCTACGGAGTAGAGAGGAATTTATGTAATGCTGTGGGAATAAACAGCGAATTTTCGGCAAAAAAACTCTTATTACAGGGCTCTGGTAATGAAAAGTGTATAAATATAGTTGCTAAATTTAGAAGAAAAAATCCTCTATTACGCGGTATAGCTAGAACCCATATTTAGTGGGTCCTTGTAACCGAAAAATCGAATGACGGCAAAACGTCTGTCTGTCCTGTGAACAACGCTAGCGGCTAAACCATTCAGCCGATTTTCTCCAAAATCGATATTCCTCAATCGATCTGACTGCTTTCGCGGCCCCTTCAATTTGAGACATATTTTAATTTTTGGGGATACTTAACGTTTTCAAAATTTTCAAAAAATGGCTACATCGTTTTAAATTAAATTCTGTTGTTGGGTAGTGTGACAGGCATAAGATAACTGTGCAGATTTCATGTTCGTTGAAAACCCTGATTTTTTCTAAAATTGCAAAATTTCAAACCTTTTCCGGAGTCTTCCTACTGCTAAAATATTAAAGATATTAATTTTCTTCTTTATGAAATGTGTTCCTTAAAGATAGATTTTGAAATATGGTCATGTACAATTTTTCGACTATTTAATTTCTCTCCGCGTACGTTTGCTTGAAAATACGGGTGAGAAAGTACGTGCTGTTTTAAGTAAAGAGTTACTGATTCATACTTACACCACTAGTTTTAGGTAAAAAGTTACTGTTTCATATTTAAGAATGTTCATTCTTAGAACATTTATTAACTCTATGTGATATTTTCACCTTTCAGCTCTTGTCGGATGTTTTCAAATAATTAGAAAATATCACCGTGCGTAATTGCTTCTTGAAAACTCCGGGATTTTCTTACAACCAGGTGTCCCGATAAAGAGGTTGAAACTCTATTTTAGTATCTGTTTAAGCAGATAACAATTACGTTTTAGCAACAACGTAGTTAATGTAGTTCTTCAAAAAAGAACGTGTTCATATATGACCTCGCGGAAACGATTCCAAGTACAGGAAATATTCAAGATATACATGACTTTCCATACTGTAAAAATTGAAAATATTTTAACACAAACTTACTAGAAATAATTGTGATATGTTGGTAAATAGATGTTTCATTACGTTTTCAATATATAAATGTTTCATTCGAATATTCTGTAATTCAATTGGGTTCAGCCACTGACAACGCTTCTCCCCATTGGAAACTCCGGACACGGAATGCCATTAATATACGACTGAAAACTTTTGCACCGTCATCTGGGCAATCTATTGGAAATCATGATGTGTCATTCCATTAAACTCCAAACGAAGTAAAAAAAAAACAAACATTTTTCAATGGGATGGTATTCAGCAAATTCTCTGTAGACCAGATTGAGCTAAGACTGTCTGGTTGTTCAATTTGTTCTGGAACAAAACTCTTAGAATCAATGTCAAAAAGAATTGTAATTGAAAATAAGAATGATTAAATTTATAATTTATTTCATATATTATTTACATTATAGTATAAATATATTATAAATATTTATATCCGTATTTATGTATTATATTAACTACTTTATTCTAATATTTACTACAATAAAGTAGAATTGAGCAATATATTTTGATTTTAAAATTATCTTCAAATTTAAATCGTTTGTTACGAAAAAATTCTTGCGAAATTTTAAACCGATATACTCGCATTTCCTTTGGAGGCACGTTCTATTATGCACCAAACAAAAAGCTCCCTTCAGGATCAGAGTCAGAGCGACGGCAAGTGAGCGGGGTGGGAGAGTGGGAGGAAGGGGGATACGTTGATTCGTGCTCCTGGCGCCAGGCGGCCGCGGCGTCGCTTGCCCCCACTTAGCAGTCGACAAGCACATGTTTCCTCACCCAAGTCACGTGCAGCGCGTTTAGCAGGCTTGGCGTGATAACAGGCCAGGGTTTATTGACCTTATCACGGGGCGGCGCAGAGGCTGAGGGCCGTAAAGCAGCGAGCGGTCTCTCTCCGTCCCCGCCGCCAGCTCCCCTCCGTCCGATTTGCTCTCCCTGCCACCGCCCCCACATTTCCCCAACACCCCTCCGTTACCTACACTGGGCATTCTCTCTCTCTCCCTCTCTCTCTCTCTCTCTCACCATCCCCACACCTCCCCAAGTCCCCTCCATTACCTGCAGGGGCGTTCTCTCTCCGTCCCCGCCGCCAGCTCCCCTCCGTCCGATTTTCTCTCCCTGCCACCGCCCCCACACCTCCCCAACACCCATCCGTTATCTACACTGGGCATTCTCTCTCTCTCTCTCTCTCTCTCTCTCACCATCCCCACACCTCCCCTACTCCCTAGTCCGCGTTCTCTCTCCGTCAGCGCTACCACACCATCTCCATCTCCCCTCCGATACCTACACTGAGCGTTCTCTCTCCGTCCCCGCCGCCAGCTCCCCTCCGTCCGATTTTCTCTCCCTGCCACCGCCCCCACACCTCCCCAACACCCATCCGTTATCTACACTGGGCATTCTCTCTCTCTCTCTCTCTCACCGCCCCCACACCTCCCCAAGTCCCCTCCATTACCTGCAGAGGCGTTCACTCTCCGTCACCGCCTCCAGCTCCCCTCCGTCCGATTTTCTCTCCCTGCCACCGCCCCCACACCTCCCCAACACCCCTCCGTTACCTACACTGGGCATTCTCTCTCTCTCTCTCACCATCCCCACACCTCCCCTACTCCCCAGTCCGCGTTCTCTCTCCGTCAGCGCTACCACACCATCTCCATCTCCCCTCCGTTACCTACACTGAGCGTTCTCTCTCCGTCCCCGCCGCCAGCTCCCCTCCGTCCGATTTTCTCTCCCTGCCACCGCCCCCACACCTCCCCAAGTCCTCTCCATTACCTGCAGGGGCGTTCTC
>BLKR01005736.1:0-73543 GCA_011170035.1 Teleogryllus occipitalis | reverse complement strand
GTTATTGCAAGCACCAGAACAATACACCAAGAAGTGTTAAAGAATTCATACGCCAATGATAACCTTGAGTGCAAGGGTTATGGAATGAGAATAAGAGAAAATCAGCAAAATGCAAGAAAACCTTCCTCATAATTCCTTTGTTCTCCATCACAAATTCCAGCTGGAGTGAACAGAATTTCAGCTCATAAGCTCAGATACGAAAACCTCGTGCACTGGTTTCCCCACGCAATCCCTAAGTAAGAAAACTTGTTATCGGGACTTAAGAGGTGGCGGCCCTTTCACAGTCCCCCCGAGTGATGTCCTTCGCGAATGTGCACGCGCCACCCCCATCATCGCGAGCACCATCGTCACCGGAATTGCAGTGCCTCTGACCGGGAACTCCTAGGGTTCTAGTCCCGACAGTGGCAGAATTTTCGACACTATCTGGGAAGCTAGGTTGAAGTCAGCGGCTGCATGGAGGAAAATTATTCATCGGTTGCTCTGATCGGTAGATTTCCATGACGATAAATACCAGTCGAATGCAGTTCCCTAATACCAAGTCCTAACAAACGGGCCAAAACCGCGCGCGATCCTTCCTTCCTCTTCCTTGTCCTACCCTCATCCATTACACACACTTACACTCTCATGCACTACACTGCCACCTAAGTCGGGAGACCAATCGGGATCTTAGAGCTTGTCCCGGCTGGGGCGAAGTCCCACTGGTGGGAGATACCTAATTATGGAAAACCCCGCAAACCGACATGTAGATAGGCCTGTGAACTCACCAGAAGTACACCGCTACATCCCGTAATAAAAAACATGCACTACATTAACGAAATTAATAACCGTGCCAGTTAACGCGCTTGGAAACACGAAATAATCAATCAACCACTACCTCCACTGCGGTCATCACTGACTCTTCTGACCACAACTTTAGTTAAAGACTAATGCCGCCAGCCAGACAGCGGGGTCATCGACACCGATTAGTCACCGGACACCGTCACCGACAGCGACTCCGCCAACATCACCAGCCATGGACATCACCGTCACGGACCATCGGCCACCGTCACCGTCACCGTCATCACCACCGACACCACCACTGCAACGCCAACGTCACCGCCACCACCACCGCCCCCACCCACGCCCCCGTCACCGTCACCCTCACCATCATCGCCCCCGTCCCCACCCTCACCCCCGCGCACGTCACCGTCACCGCCCCCGCCCCCGCCGTCTCGAGCGTGCAGGGGGCGTGCGCGCCCTTGGCGCGGCGTTCGTGTTAATAGCAGCTTTCCGCCTGTATCGCCCAACGCACGGCTTAGAGGGCCCGCCCCTCGCCGCCGGCCCCCTCTCGAGAGCACATATCCCGCCCCCAAAATGTGGGGCAAACGTCACGAAAACGCTCCGGGAAAAGATAATCGTGTTACCCACCAACATAAAAAAAAGTTATTTTAGACAGACACTAGTAAACGCTGTTCTGTCAAGGCCAGCGTAGCGTGCTAAAAGTTCAATTTTTAGCACTAGTGAGACGATGCTCAAGTGTTCAGATAAATCTGTGGATGTAATAAAGAAAACAAAATAACTTCGTCTGAGCACATCAGCTAAAACTGGCATTAATGCATGGTTAAGTCATTTGTATATTTAAATGAAAATAAAATGAAAGAGAGAAAGGCTGTAAAAAATAGTGCTTATAGTGAATAGTGAAATAATGATATACGTGGTAGAAATGATTTTGTTTTGCTCGGAGTATTGCGCCTCTTGTCATATCGGCATAATCGCCCTTTCCTACTTGCAGAATAAAATGTCAGGTTTGCCACACGAATCATAAATAACTATTTTTACCCTAATTTTAAGTGGAAATATTGACGATCAGTACGTGGTGAATTCGCAACGTCACAAAAATCTGATATATTTCTGGATATTTTAAATTAATATTTTTCGTTTTAATGATCGTTCCAGAACGACTTAGCAAAAAAAATAGGTTATTTTGTCAAAATATTGGTTATAGAAACATTCGTCCACATGAATGGATCGCCATCCTATCCAAAATTATTTCTATTATGAAAACACTCGTACACTCTTTGTTATTTAAGGTCGCATCAACATCTAGGTCATTAGCGACCACCATTGGAGTTAACGTTATGGTAACTGTGCAGACGAAACGATATGATGATGAAAAGGGTTGAAAGGACAAACACAAATACAATCATATCCGAGGCGGGACTCGAACCCGCAACCCTTCTGTTCGAGATCACTACGACAATCCTGCCTTAGCGATATTGGCCAAAGGATCGGCCGTTTCATTTCGGCCTAATTCAAAAACATACTTCAAAATAGATCTCCCCCCCATATTTTCTTACTGGGAACGATGGCTCAGTGCACCAACTGAAGTCACTGCAGTGCCTCTGACCGAGAGATCCTGAGTTTGAGTCCCGACGGTGGCAGGATTTTTAACACTATCTTGTGAGCTAGGTGGAATTCAGTCATTGTCTGGAGGAGAATTCTAGCAGACGGCTGCCCTGATCGATAGTTTTCCGTGGTTTATCCGATCAACACCAGGCGAATATCGGAGCACTACTCAAACAATCGGGCCTCGGACCGCTCGCGATCTTTCCTTCTTCTTCATTGTCCTATCGTCCCCCCTTGCACACACACTAACATGCATTACACTACCACACATGCCGGGAGATCGGTCGGAAACTTAGAACTTGTCCCGACAGAGGCATTGGGAGATACTTGGCTGTGGGAAAACCCGCTAGTCGATGGTACGTCGGCGCTGCATCTCACTATCCAGTGGGGGAAGATCACCGCCACCTCCCACACTACACATACGGGCCTAATGACCTCCGTAGTTGGCGTGCCCGGAATCAATCAAATCCAATCCAATATCTTCTGGAGCGGCCACCGGCGTGCGGCCCACTGTGCGCCGGCGGCCACGCCCCCTCCCGGTGGCGGCGCGCGGAGCGTGTTGCTCCGATATTCAAATGAGCCCCGCGCCTTTCGAGCGGCAGAACGCAGTTTTTGCGCGGGAGGGGCCCTCGGCGCCGCGACGCCCTGCGCGCCTCCGAGGAGGAAGGGTGCGCGCCCGCGCGCGGAGGGCGTGCGCAACGGGCACGTGACTTCTCTTTCCCTCTCCACCCCCACCGAGAGCCACACCCGTACACTCAACAATACCATCTGCGCCACCGTTATAATCGCCTTCACCACCACCACCACCACCACCGTCGATGTGGTCGTCATCACCTTCAGCATGATCATCATCGTTGCAGCGTCTCTGACCGAGAGGTTCTAGGGTTCGAGTCTCGACAGTGGTAGGATTTCCGACACTACCTTGTCAGGTAGGTCGAAAACAGCCGTTGTCTGGAGGACAGAATTCTAGCGGCCGAATGCTCTTATACGTAGTTTTCCGTAGTTTCTCCGATCAACACCAGGCGAATGCCGGAGCAGTACCCGAATAAACGGAGCAAGGACCGAGCGCGATCTTTCTTTTCTCTTCCTTGTCCTTTCCTCTCCCTTCCTTACTTGCACACACGTACACACTTACATGCACTACACTGCCAAAGGTGGCAGGAAGCTAGTCTCGAACTGAGCTGGTCCAGACTGGGGCGGTGCGACGCTGGTGGGACATACCTGGTTGGGGAAAACTCCTGCAAGTTAACATAGGTCGGCGCCAGTTCTCGCCTGGCAGTGGGGGAAGATTAAGCCCCCCGCACCATTCTGATCGCGATCCCCAACCACCATCACCACCACTCTCATCGCGATTCTTCGCAATCAAATTACCACCACTGTCATCGTCAGCTTCGCCTTCCAATCACCACCCGTTAACAATCCCTTCAACAGCGCAATACTCACCATCACAATCCTCAGTACTGTCTGAGTCACCACCAATTGCTTGAATAATTACCTCAATTGTTATCATCACCTTTTTTATCAGTTTATTCGCCACCACCACCAGCATCATAACCAGAAACTTCACCATTACAATGCTGAACAGTATCGATTTCACTATCACCACCATCATCGTACGCCCAACCAAATAAACCCTTTGCACTCAACACACGTAACACCTACTGGCTAGGCATTGATGCTGACTTCGGGTCATCTGGGCTAATTTGACCCCAAGGAATTTCAAAATTGCTGCATTACAGCTGTACACGTAAGCTTCCGCGGCTCGCGTCGATTACGCACAACATCGCGATGTCAATACCCTGAGAAAGCCTGCGACATGTCAGGCGAAACGTCGGCCTCTCAGCCCACTACGCGACGCCACCCGGACAGCCAAGAAGCATTACAGCTAACGATACTTCTGCTATCGTCGTCACTCGAACACTACAACCTCCCGGTCAGAGGCACTGCAGTTCGATCAGACGATGTTTTGTGCCACCTTAGACAATTTATATTCTACCTGATATCGATGTTGACTAACCAAAATAAATTATAAACTTTGTTATCTTGAAACTTGCGATAATTCAAAAACACATTTTGAAGCCACACGTTTATTCAGTTTCACATTGAAATTCATCTTAAAAATGATAACTCCATAAATTGGAAACTCGTATTTTGAAGCAATAAACGCATGGAATCAAATGTTTTTATATTTGATAATAATTTTTAATCATGAAAATTTAAGGTTGGAGAATCCTACAGATTCTACCATCTGATTGAATTTTGGTAGCACATCGGGCAATTGAGTAAATCGATTGTGGCAATGCTGCAGTGAGCATATTCTATTCCATTTATATTTCATAATGCTTACATCAATAACTTCCTCATCAATGTAAACTTCGTCAAAACACATTTCATTCGTAATCATGTTAAATGAAAAATGCATTTCAATAACGCCACTGAGCACCAGAACATTTTATAGAGCAAACAAGAAAACAGTAACAATGCACGAATTACATTGCAGATACGTTAACAACTCGTCATCAATTGCACCACAAAAATAATCTCCTCCTTTACAACACCAATAATTAATTTTTCCTCCTGCAATACAACAATAAATCAACTTCTTCTCCTTCACAAGACTCCATTTCACAACCATCCCATAACCATTATCAAGTTAATCCTATCACCCGAACCCTGACTATTATTAATAACTTATCTACATCAACTCCACAACTCTCTTCATTAACTCCACAACTACCTTCATTAACTCCACAACTGCCTTCATTAACTCCACAACTACCTTCATTAACTTCACAACTACCTTCATTAACTCCACAACTACCTTCATTAACTCCACAACTACCTTCATTAACTCCACAACTACCTTCATTAACTCCACAACTACCTTCATTAACTCCACAACTACCTTCATTAACTCCACAACTAAGTACATTAACTACACCACGATCGTCACCAACTTCAAACCACCCATCACCACCACCACCACCACCATCACCACCACCAACTCTTTCTCTGTTGCAAGATAGAACACTGTGCTGTCGCGCGTGAGTCGGCTTTATCTGCAAAATTACGGAGGCCGAGTCCGATTCAAAAACTTTCGCCTCCAGACGTTTCGGCTTCCCTCCTCCTCCCCCTCCCACTTCCCCTCCGCTTCCGCCATGTCACGCTCCCGCCGCCCGCGCATTATGTTCGCAGCTATCTCGGCGTCCCTATGAATAAATTGCTGCCCTTGTGCCACTGTTCGTATTTGCCATATTAAAATCGCTCTTAAATCCCAGGCTCTGGACTTTATCTGGAACGGAGGCATCGGTCGGGGAGGAGAAGGCGGTGTCTACGTCGCGAAGTAAAAAGGCGAGGGGTGGAGGGGAAAGGGCGGGGAGGAGGGGAGGGAGAACTCTCTTCCGGACCAAGTTCTTCCCAACGACCGGGTACCAAGTTGCAGCCCTCCTCGAAAGACCGCCCTCTTGGCGCTTGACTTATGAATATTAAAACTCCGAGAGGAGCGGAACCCCCAGGATGAGCAAGATGTGAAGTCGCCTTCTTGAGGGAGATGGAGGGGAGAGAGGGGAGTGGTGGGGGTGGGGTGGAGGAGCGCCGGAGAGCGAGTGCAACCCGCCAATAAAGCGGGGTCAGCAATATTCCAATAGGAGAGATAATTGTAACACGCTGTAAGAAAAGGCCCTCCCCTCCCCCGCCCCACTGGCTTCAGACACGCCCCCTCCTCCGCCCCGCTGGCAGCGCGGGTTCAAAGGGCTCGAGAAGGGTTGTTCATCCCTTAGTGCACTGCGCTCGGTGGTCTCGAAATCGCGCGCGCTTTTAGCGCCAAGGACGCCGGTTCGATGCCGTGCGAAGGAGGTGGATTTCGAAGTCGACGAGGACCCTTGAGGGAGTGCAGGTTCCGGGCAATGAAGGCCATGTACATCTCTCCCAAAGCCATGTTTCGTAACTTTACTTCATTTATCCAAAAGAATTGCCTGATACTGACCATGTCACATCCAAAAAAGTGTTTCCATTAGAAATATACTTTTCTTGCAAACTAACGATATTTTAAATCATATATTTTGTTTTGGTCGTCGACTTTCTTTTTTATTAAAAATGTCGGAAGTTCATACCGATGAGTAATTTTTAAGAACGGAATTTGTATCGATTTAAATGATCGAATTTGTATCGATTTAAATAAACTTTAAATCAAATTATATTGTTTTGTTGAAAATTTAATTAAAATAAAGAAGAGCCCAAATTATACATACGTAGTTTGCATGGCAGCCATAGGTGTCCGTTAGTCTTCTAACATGCCAGCGCTTAAACACAGAAGGATGCCAAGTTCTTTCAAATCAGCCCTACTCACGTGATAACAATAGTTGTTTCGCTGGTCCGGTTGAAGTCAGTCACTTATTTCGAAATCTATAATTATTTTTGTATACATACATAATCTCCAAAACTTCAAAAACCATGTTTAGCAATGATGTACATACAAATATGAAAATGAAAGAAATATTTCATCCAATTACTACGGAATAACGAAATAATTTTCGTAATAATTATCCATCGGATTAATCAGACGTCACATTCTCGAAATTAAGCTACTAGGCTGGAAGGCATATTTGAGAGTGCAATACGGCAGAGAAACTGTCAAGAAATTAGACTCTAATCTCCTGCAAGGGGGAATGAGAAATTCTGAAATATTTATTCCCCTTTCATGCAGCGAGGTATTCCATCTGTCGCATTTCATTAGCCCATTACGAATATAAATGAAAAAGACATTTCATTACATTGTTTTGATGTAATAAAACACTGACTCGATTAATTCACTTAATAATTTGTTTCTGAAAGGCATTCCTATGAATCATTTTCGCAGTACTCATAACAAGTAATTGAGCATAATTTTGATAATGACAAGATTACAATTATTAATTACTTCATAACACCAAGAGCTCACAAATTACGAGTAATATTTCAAACGATCATTAAAATATAAAGAAAAATAAACATTCGTTGATTTATTTTACTTAACTTTCAATTCATATATTCCACCATAAAACAGGATTTTATTCTAAGCTACTAGCGAGTCTACCTACTTCCTACCGAAATTCGCAAATCACAGTATCCATAAATATTTACTGTCCATTTTGATATAAATAAGGCATTGTGGCACAGGGTGACTACAATGGTTTGAGACAAAAGAAACACCTCTATAAACAGTGAAATATATAGGAAAATGAACGAAGCCACTATAAAAAATCGAATTTTCATTGTATTACATATTTAAAATAACATTCAAAATTGGTACATCATTGTTAAAATTGAGAGCTTAAAAAATGTATCTGTAGCTAGGATTGAAGTCAGAAGCAATTATTACTTTCTTGCATAGTCCTATAGAGTACACAGTAAGGAGCACTGCTGCAGCGAACAACTTCGAGTTTTGACAGAAAAATTCTTATAGAAGTTCGCAGATGGGGAAAAAATGAATAATTTCTTGTTCCTAGAACGAACACGTTTTGTAGTTCTCTAACACGTTGTGTGCTCAAAATCTAGGTTTTGTGGGGCTTCGATTTCCAAAAATTAGTTTACAGCAAAATGTCCGTCAGTGTCTGAACAACGCTAGCGACTAAACCGTAAGTAGGCTTTTTATCAAAACAGGTGTTTCGCAATCGATCTGGCTGACGTCGTGTTTTCTTGGATTCGAAATGGATATTTTAATATGGGTGAGTACCTTACATGAAGATTTAAGGTCATTTTCAATTTTTTCTCAAAAACTACTCCAAATTTTTTCAATGTCATCATAAGACTACAATATTTAAAATAGGCTTTTTTTAAAAATAAGACGTTGTTCTTTAAAATTAGACTTTTAATGGAGTTATCAACATCACCATTAATATTTCGTATGAGTGGTAATGGGAGGCGAGCTGTTCACGTAGTTCATTACCTCACCACTGGATGCTCTGTGAGTGTTATTGTTTCCACCGGTGATCACACCATTATAACTGGATGCACAACTGGAATGCTTAGGAGTGCTGAAAATCGTGACAATCGTTTTTCGTTAGGGTGGCTGCGTCAAACATCTAACAACAGTCTTTCTTAGTTCAATGTGTCTAGGGTTGCTACCGATGCTTAAAATAGTCTCTATGAACGAAACATTACGAAGTATTGCGTAGCATTCTCTCGTAAAGGAAGCCAACAAAACTGAAATGAGATTCAGTTCCTCTGGCACAGATATATTGCACTGTAAAGTGATGAAAACACAGAACAACATATTATTGTGTAGCCCTTACTTTAATAATTGCTTAGGTTTCCTTTTACACAACGGCAATTATTTGCTAAAAGTTGAAATAAAGAAATTATTAAAAATTCGCGAACCAAAAGCACTAGCTTGATTGATTGTTAGAGATTTCGGGCGCGTCAACTACTAAAGTCATTAGTACCGTAAGTGTAGTGCATTTTTTCGGGAGGTGGCGTTGTTCATCCAACGTTGGATGCCGAGATCCAGCGCTGATCTACTGTCGGCTAGCGAGATTTTTCACAACCAGGTATCTCCCACCAGCGGGGCAACGCTCCAACCAGGATAAGCTCTCAAGCTGTCAAGCGACCTAGCTGACAAGCTAGTGTCGAACATATTGCCATCGTCGGGACTCGAACCTAGGATCTCCCGGTGTGAGGGATTCCAGTGCCAACCGTTCTGTTCGCTTGCGTTCATCTAGGCGGAATTTACGAACCGCGCTTGTCCGTTTTGGTAGACATGCATGAAGTCTTTTCTGAAGAGGAGCGCTACACATTTTGAAAAAGAAGGTTTAAAGCGCTCGGATTTCATAGCCGAGCAGCCTCAAAAGCTTGTAAATCCTCGGGTGAGATGAACTTCGCGCAACAATTTCGTCAACACGGTGATTCCGTTACACGGTGCTTTCACCTATATTACCTACATTACAGTCAAACAAAAATATACAGAAAAAGGGTACATATTAATTAATCGACATCTTGGTGTTCTGAAGTAGAACAACACGATTTTTTTCGACGGACAAGTCTGAAGTAACCTTCATGCTGAAAGATATTTTTTCTTAAGAATTTTAAATAATTTCTGAATGTATTGCTAAAAAATTATATTTTGATATTAATATACGGTATGTGTAAGCAATAATATAAGCGATGACAAAATTTTATAACAAATCCCTCAATTAATCGTCAAGAATAAGTTGCTCTGTCTAGAATTAAATTAAATAATTCATAATTGTTTCAAAAATTCGTAATAGAGAATGTTTCACAACCCATCTGTACCATTTGCAATACTCTTTTATCAGTAAACCACATCCTTCTGGAATACCCCATCCACAATAAAGATAGATAAGAGATAAAAACTTCAACACCATTTTATCATCGCCGAGTTATAAAAGACGATAAAGGTTTGTAAAAGTATCGATATTTTTCAAAGATTTGTGACTGCATTTAATTATTGTATTAGTCGCTCATTATGTTCGACGTTTAAAATTAAATAATTAAGAAAATGATTGGATACATTATAGTACAAGTTGTTAAAACAGGTGTATTTTTGAACGGCGGGAATAATCAAAAGATTAGAATACGCAAAACGTATTTCTCATTAGATTAGCAGGCAGAAGTACAAATAGTAAGTAATTTTGAACGGACAGAGGAACCCAGAATGGTGGTAATGTGTTGGAATGAATAAGAACACGTGTCTGCCATTCCGCACATCATCACCGCCTGTATGAATTGCGCGAGGCCTTCGCTCAGCATTAAGGCCCCCACAGACAGACACGGAAGATCCGCAGCCTACGCGTATTGGCCACAGCGGAAGTTTCGCCTCACATGTTGCCTTATGAGCACATTCAGATCTGCGCGGAGGGCGAGCGTCGCGGCAACGGATTGCCAGCGTTTAATCGGCGGCGAAATTTCTTTAAAAGTCAGACGCGTTTCTTCTGCTGCAGCTCGAGGTTCGTGGAAGTCCGCTCGTGTTCGGGAGTCTTCGCTCCCCTCTGGGTCGAGCAACCTTGCCAACCGTCACCAAACGCTGACTCATAACTGACGCTCCGGTGTGAACGATCCCGGGAATTTCGCGTCCGCGTCTAGGTCGGAACTTTGCCGCACCCGCGGCGGATCTACCGCGCCGGTCTGTGAGAGCCTTTACCCTTCCTCAGATGTGGCTGGATGGCAGTGCAGGGAACAGCACAGTTGAAGCGCAATCGTCCGCAGGAACAAGGACTCCTCAACAGCTCATCCTGGAGAACATTTCAAAGAGCAAAGCAAAACGTCCACGAACATTTTATATATTTTGTGGTCGAGGTCCTTCGTATTTTTCAAGGTACTTTTGAAAATAAACCCCTTTCCCCGCGATATGACCTCTACTTAGTCGACAAGTATCCACCAAGCTACTTCAAATTCGTCTCGAGTCCCTCTTCGAAGTGCAGCACGCGAGACCACGACCTCTCCTACTCGTCCCGCGCTTCCGTTAAAACAGCGCGCTGTCCCTCTCCTGCGTCCTGCGGGAGGAGGTATGTTGCTCGCCCCTGTGCTGGAGTGCAGCCGGGGGCGATGCAGGAGGCGGTGCAATTAAAACTCAGCCCCCGCGGCGGCGGCACGCCCTACGCCGCCCACGCGCGAAATCTGAGCGCCCCTCCCTCGCCACCGCCACGCCCCCTCCCTGGCCCTCGCAGTATCACCCCCTTCCAGGGGTGCGGGCGCGCTGGTGGAAAGTACCGCCAGCACAGTCGGCTCTATTCCGTGGAAGCGAATGAGAAATATGTTAATATAAATTCAATATTATGTGTATAATTCAAATGTTTCTTTTGTGACTGACCCCCTCGCCGGCGCTTCGACTCGCCGGCGCTTCGACTCGCCGTCGCTTCGACCCGCCGGCGCTTCGACTCGCCGTCGCTTCGACTCGCCGGCGCTTCGACTCGCCGGCGCTTCGACTCGCCGGCGCTTCGACTCGCCGGCGCTTCGACTCGCCGTCGCTTCGACTCGCCGGCGCTTCGACTCGCCGGCGCTTCGACTCGCCGGCGCTTCGACTCGCCGTCGCTTCGACTCGCCGTCTCTTCGATTCGCCGTCACTTTCCTTCCCGACACTTACCTTCCCGCCACTTGCCCTCCAGTCACTTCCCTAATCATCACTCCCGACCAATCACTTCCCTATCTGTAAGCGCCCTCTCACAAAAACACCCTTTTTGCAACCATCCCTGCCAAAATCCACTCTTAGTAACCGCCACACCGCTCCACATAAACCATCTCTTCCTCACCAACCCCGCCACATAAACCCCTCTCCCTTCAACCATTCTCTTCTTTCAACTACCCCGTTCGCGCAATCACCCCTTCACGATAAACGCTCCCTCTGTATAAATGACTCTTGCCGACACCGCCCCCAACTCAACAACGCCCCTTGTCTGGCCCGACCCGCCTCCAACCGGTTTCTGCTCCTCTACCCTCCTCCTCTATCACGTTTGTAGAGTAGGTGTGTATCCGTCCCCTCGTACTCATATCCTCGCTCTGCCTTAATCCCCTAGTTGTTCCCGCCGCTCAGAGCACAACCCGCTCCCTGTTATATGCTGCAACGAGCAATAGGAGTTTGCATGGGCAGAGAAAAAGTTTAATACTCGTATGCATCAAATAGGAAAATACGAATGTATTTTCAGAAATATATATATATATATATATATATATATATATATATATATATATATATATATATATATATATATATATATATATATGTATATATATTTTGGACGTTGGTTTTCTAATTTACCAATTAGGTATCAATTTTTTATCAATAAGCAAACAAGGATAAAGGGTATCTTCTGTCCTCGTTTTTATAAGCAGGACAGATGAAGTTTACTGAATGATTAATGGAATAAGCGATCTGGAGTGAATGATGACTACTCACAATTAGATTTTCAGTAAGGTGTCACGTTTGCATTCGTCAGTGGCTGACCTGGCATCAAAGAAGGCTCCGAAACCGCCTACAACTGCCTTGAGGATAGCAGCGAAAACATCACGACCGACCGCCGTGAAAGTGATACACGGCAAGAATAACGAGAATGCTGGCAATAGTAGTTGCTGACATTTCTACGATTGTTACTACAAATTTCGTAGTCTGCCTGCGGCAATGACAGCAGAGGGGAAGAAATTAGACAGCATCTATCCTTGGCGTGGACAAGTTTTGCCTCCGGGCCAGATTAGAAAGAAACCTTTTTAACTGACCGGACAAAACATAAAATTAAAGAATGTTAAATACAAAAAGATTCCTTTAAACGAACAAAATTGTATTATGTAATTGTTTATAAATAAGTTTAAGTAATATGGCACAGAAAATGTTTTAAAAAAATAATAGGAGATTTCATAAATTCATTGCATAAATAGGTATGTATTTAGCGATATTGGGTCGGTAATCCGACTTCGCCAGCCAGCTACCGACGTCCCCCATGCCTGGGCCTAGTTAAATTCCCATGCTTGGGGGTAAGAGCGATATGACGCGAACATGACGTTTTCTCTTCACCGTAACTAGCAACATCCGCCTGCATTAGCTTTTCTTTGTCACACAACTACAGAAATTGGGACGTTTATAAAGGAAAGCTACAACTCTATTTTTACCTCGGCCGGGAATCAAACCCGGAACCACAGTACGGGAAGCTAGAATGCTGCCCATGAGCCATCTCAGAGGTTCATTGCAAAATGAAATCCATAAATTCATTTATCCTTGTTGACGACAATAACGGAGATGGCGTACGAATAAAACCAAAGGTGTCATTGAAAAGGGTGTTTGGAATGGAGCTCTGACAGGCAACACCTTTACCGAACATAAATAATGAGATGTATCGCAAGTTCAGACCCAAACGACACCAAGAAAGTTGGCAATGAAAGTTGGCTACGACAGCGTCGGGGACGGCACCCAGGGCTGCGAGGAAAGCGATGTTGGTGACCGTAGCATGACATTGCAAACAACATCTACAACGTCATAAGAAATTAAACCCGATGACAAGGGTCACCGGGTCACACTGGGTGACCATCGGTGATAAAGGCACAGACAAGAGTAATGAAAAGATCAAGCCGCCTACAGATTAACACAAGACAACTAGATTGAGCCCATCTTAGGACACTTCGAGGACGCCAGCACCGACCGTGACAGTTCTCTGTACACGGCAAGGTCAGCGGGAACGTTAAGGTTAAGGAGGTAAAGCAGGAAAAGATGAGAAAGAGATGTATGTTTATAGGACATCTAGGATACATTAACAGGAAGCCTTTGAACAGCGAAGTGTTTACAGCCCTATTGATATTCTGTGCATGCACAGTTCGACTGCGCGCATGCGCATGCACAAACACTTCTGTGCATGAACGCATGCCCAGATGATTGAGAGTGCAGTCGATTAAGGAATGCTATGTTTACCGAAAGATCCCTACTAATGGAATTGATTGTTTAGTGATTCTAGGGGAATCAACTGCTAATGCCATTAGTCCCGTAAGTGTAGTGCACGTTTTTAAGACGGGGATGACGGTGGTTTTCCCACGCTGACTGGCGATATCCAGTGTCGTCCAATGTCTGAATTGCGAGGATTTTCCCCCACCCAGATATCTCCCACCGGCGGGTCACCGCTCCAACCAGGACAAGCTCTAAGGTCTCGTCTAGTGTTATAGTGCAGCGCATGTGAGTAAGTGTGTAACTAACAAGTGAGGGTATGTCAAGGAAGAGGAAGGAAAGGTTGTCGCAGTCCGTGGCCCGTTTGTTAGGGTACTCCTCCGGCATTCGCCTGGTGTTAGCCGGCCGCTAGAATTATCCTCCCAACAGTGGCAGAATTCATCTAGCTGTGTAGCCAGGACTCAAGCCCTGGGACCTCCTAGTCAGAAGCACTGCAGTGACACCAGTTGATGCCCTGAGCCACTTATGTCGGTCCTACTAATGACAACAAGAGAGGAAAGGACGCAAGCAAGGACGGTGTCAAGAACTTCATCTGGAGCACCGTCGGCCACAACAGCTGAATGATTCACTTCGCTAAAATCGTACGTAAATTGGCTTGGCTAAAATAGTACGTAGGTCAACCAGCTTGGAAGTTCAGGTTAGACAAGAAAAAACATTATTTTGGTTGAAGCGATCACACCTACAAAATTCGAACAAGGAAACAAAATTCAGGTCTTGGGAAATTTTCCTTTTGTAACAGAACAATTAGAGATTGGAACAGTTTACCCGAAGCACTTTTCAAAGCTTTTCCTCGAAGTGACCGAATCTTTAGAAATAAGTTAAAACGAGATGAGAGTGATAGATATTAAATGAGTAAGTGATGTGAAGTTCTATAAAGTGCTGGTCAGTGTAATTCAAAGCAAAACAATGTAGTGAACACAATCAATGCATTTTTAAAAACTAATTAGGCAATATTTATGTAGCTTGTAATGCAATTTTAATATCACCAACATATAATTATTGGATATCATACCAGAGTTGAAATAATTAATATTAAGTATTATAACAGAGATAGTATGATTATTGCAATCTCGTTTTGTACTGTACTCTATTATTATTATTATTATTATTATTATTATTATTATTATTATTATTATTATTACTACTACTAGTATTTATTATTATTTTTATTATTATTGTATTTATTGTTATTTAACTGCCACAGGGTCACATAAATGTATGTAAATCGAAAACATCACGGACAACCTCCAAGCAACCGACGGTAACCACAACGAAGATGACAGCAACAACGCCGGCAACGTGGAGGGGGGTGGGGTGCGGTTGGCAAGGACGAGGCCGCCGGCGCAACGCCTGCCTGTTCCGGTGGCGACGCGCGAGCAAGCAGCTACCTCCAGCGGCGGCGGCGGCGGCGGCGAATAGTTTAAATATCTCCGGTGATGGCGCCATGATTCAGGCGGGCGGAGAACGCGCGCTGCCGCCGCCACCGCCCCCGCCACCGCCGCACCCGTCCCCCTCGCCGCCTCCGCCGCTGCCGCCGCCACCGCCCCCGCCACCGCCGCGCCCGTCCCCAGCGCCGCCGCCGCCGCTGCCGCCGCCGCTGCCGCCGCTGCCACCGCCGCCGCGGCCACCGCCGTCGCCGTCGCCCCCCTGCCGCCGTCGCCGCCGCCACCGCGTCCGGAAATTAGCAGGGATCAGCTGCATTCCGCCGCCGAGAATGACGACGCGCTGTTGTGCGCCGTGGACAAACTGGCGGCGCCGAGAGGGATGGGAGGGTGAAGGGAGGGGGCACGGCGTGCGGAAGGGATGGGGGTGGGAACCGGGCGCAGGAGAAGCGGAGAAAGCGGAAATGAGGGAAGAGTAGGGGGGTCGGGGAAATTGTGGGCGTGGAACGGGTGGGAGGAGGAGTAGACTAAGAAGGTATATAGTTCTTCCATACATAGTTCGCTGATTTGGTGGTAGAAAGATTAGCGTACCAGGCTGTTGTACCCAAGTTTGCAGGTTGAAATAGTAGGTTTTAAAGGGCAAAAGAACTCCGTCGTACGCCTTCCTTCAGAAGGGAAGTGAAGCCGGCTGCCCCATGTTAGTAGATTTACTGCATGTAAAAGATTCTCAAACCTGAAAGAAGCCTCTGAGCTAATTCAAATCGTCTGTTTCATCGCCCAGGATAATACCTACTTTCTCCGCTAGATGGTGAAAGAAGCGTAGCAAAATTTGCGTGGTCAGACGGAAGAGCGGCCTGATGGCCGGAGTCAAGCTACGTAAAATAAGGCATTAACTTAACTAATTTAACGTTTCTCCATGTTAATACACTTTAAGAGGCGATGTTAGGGCAAAGGAATTCTGGGAAACGAAGAAGTGGGAAGGTTCTGAAGTTGAGAGAGGGCCTTAAAAAATGAGAGTTGCAAAATGGCGGATGGGTGTGGGAGAGTGAAGAAGGATGTGTGAGGAGGAGAAGACAGGACACAAGGTAAAGATACAGAATTTGTAGCGGTCTGGATTCAGAGGTATGGCACATGACACATGAGACGGAGATCAGGGGAGGAGAAAGGTGAGGATCAGAGGATTGATAGGTGGCAAGAAGAAGAAATCAGGGAAAGGAAGGACAAACTTTGGGTATGCAAATGAGATGTAGGATATTGGGTGGGATGTAAACTATTCAGAAGTATAATGTGGCGAAGTGTAGTCAGGGCTGAAGACTTGAAGAGCGGCTGACTGCTTTACATCTCCAAAGAATGGTTTTCGAGATAATTGACTTCCTTTATTATTTCAAACTTATTCGATTACAAATCAATAAAATTGTGAGTACGCGTGTTAATTCTAGAGCTATTCAATCATTCAAATACTAATATATGTTCAATAAATATCCATTCACTCTACATATATTCAATAATCAAATAATATAAGAAACAAGCAAATAGCTTAACTTAACATTAGGCAGTTTCCGATTGTAAATATCACAATACTTATCTCAAAATATTCGCATTTATTCTGTTCGGGAACGGGAGTTAGCAGCTAAAGTAGTTGCGGTTCTGCAACTACTCAGTCCACATGAAAATTGGGATTTTACCTCATCACATTTATCTCCTGATGCCCACAATTAACCAGAATGAGCCTGTGGCTACGGGATAAAGTGTCGAGGAACAGTTTGGATCATAATTGTAATGCAATAGGAGTGTAACTGAAGGGATCCGTAACTACCATAGCTGAAGTCTCCATTAAAATTTTCACAGATTGAGGAAAAGTCTGCTTTTGTAATTTTTGTAAGCCAGCGGAAAAACAAAATCTGTTTGTATTCAAATATATCTCCGTTTGTTACACCTTGTGTTCTAAACATTAAGTTTATTTTGCGAGGGAAATTTTGTGTTCTTATGAACGCGTGAAATGTGAGTAATCATTACTATATTATCCAATTCCCTTCAAATTTAAGAGGAATTGCAAATAATTTGTTGAATTAAGTTTCAATAATGGCTTGAAATCTCAAGGCAAAACACTATTTCTAATAAGCAGTACTTCAACTCTCCTCATTTCCCCTTCTTGAAGTATTTTGAAGTGACAAAAATTAGACTATGAAAGAGGCACGAGCGATGTAAAGAGTCATGAGAGATATAAAGAGTAATAAGGAATGAATAGTGTAATGAATTAATAATGTAATGAAGAATGAATAGAGAAATGAGGAATGAATAATGTAATGAATGAGTATTCTAATGAAGAGTGAATAGTGAAATGAGGAGTGAATAGTGAAATGAGGAATGAAGAGGGAAATGAGGAACGAAGAGAGAAATGAGGAATGAAGAGGGAAATGAGGAATGAAGAGGGAAATGAGGAATGAAGAGGGAAATGAGAATTGAGTAGTGTATTGAGGAATGAGTAGCGTAATGAAGGATGAATGAGAAATGAGCAGTGTAGTAAGTATTGTACCACTCCTTGCCTCGCTGCGAGAGCAGAGAAGCGAGGCGAGGCGAGGCGAGGCGAGGCGAGGCAGGTGGCGCGCCGTCTGCTGCAGCGAGTCCCGCGCTGCAGCGACGACACCACCGCTTTGCGCCGGGCGTCGAGTCGCGGCGCGAAAAAGCGCCGGAATGGATGGGGACGGCGCGGTGCCGCGGCCGGGAGCGTATATTGCGGGAGGCGGCCCCGGCTGCATTCCGCCGCGTCCTCGCCCCACCCCCGCCCCCGCCCCCGCGTGGAGCAGAATGAGCGGGCGCGCTCGACAGCCGCGCTCCGCCGTTAGATGTCGCAGCGAGCAGTTACGCCGTCGCAGCGCCAAACGGCGCGAGGCGGGACGAGACCGTGAGGGGTGGGGGTGTGGGTGGGAAGAGAGCGGGAAAGGTCGCGCACGAGAGCCGGAAGGCGGGTGCGTGAAGCCCGCGTGTCGGTGTGGGATGGCGGGGAGAGCGGGAGGCGAAGGGCAGAGAAATGGCGGGGCGGATACGCAACGAGGAGAGGAGACTGGTGAGTCGGGAATGTTTAGTAGGTGGCAGGGAGAGTGCGTTCGGAAAGCGGGCGCGGCGTGGGGACGGCGGGCGGAGAAACCGCGTCGGGAGAGAAGACGGAGCGGGGAAATGATAGACGGAGAGATGATGGGGTGGGGTGATGATGAGGCAAGGAAATGACGGGAGAGGAAGATGATGGATAGGAGAGATGAATGGACGGAGAGACGACGGGACGGGAACGTGATGGGACGGTGAGATGATGGGACGGAGAGATGATGGGACAGAGATGTCGGGACAGAGATGTCGGGACAGAGATAATGGGACGGTGAGATGATGGGACGGAGAGTCGACGGGACGGGAACGTGATGGGACGGTGAGATGATGGGACGGAGAGATGATGGGACGGAGAGATGATGGGACGGAGAGATGATGGGACAGAGATGATGGGACAGAGATGATGGGACAGAGATGATGGGACAGAGATGATGGGACAGAGATGATGGGACATAGATGATGGGACAGAGATGATGGGACAGAGATGATGGGACGGAGAGATGATGGGACAGAGATGATGGGATGGAGAGATGATGGGACGGAGAGATGATGGGACGGAGAGATGATGGGACGGAGAGATGATGGGACGGAGAGATGATGTGACGGGGCGGAGAAATAATGGGTCGGGAACATGAAAGGGGAGAAGATGATGGAGCGAAGTGATGATGGGCGGGGAGATGACGAGCAGGAATATCATGGGCGGGGAGATCGTGGGTGGGGAGATGATGGGTGAGATGATGGGATGGGAAGACGGGGAGATATCGGGGCCGTGGGGTACTGAAGCGGGACAGGGTCGGGGGGCCTGGCCAGGCGGGTGGGCGGGGCGGAACGCGGTGTTCCGCGACGCGGCGACGGCGAGGGTGCGGGGGCGGGGGCGGGGAGAGTGTTGCGGCTGCGAAGCGCGCGGCGCGACAGCAGGCGAAGCGGCAGGGGGAGGGGAGGGGCGGGAGGGGGCGTGGCCGGCGCAAAGACGCGGTGAATGAATGGGGAGCGCAGAGGGGGCGGGGGCGGGGGCGGCGTGATATGTGTCGCGCGTAGGAAAGCGCGAATGGTGAAAAGGCCGAAGTGAGTGCGCGGAATAAGCTGCAGTAGCGGCAGCGCGTGCGCGGAGAAAAAGTAGCGCGGGCAAGAGAATGAGGGAGAGAAAGTGTGTAGGGCTGAGGATTAATTGAAATGGCGTGAAATACAGAGAGACGCGAGAGCTCAGGAAGGGAGAACAGGATCAAGAAAGGTAATGAAGTCGGGATAAGTGAAAAGTGCGGAGGTGATGTTTTAGCCAGGGGAGAGGGAAAAGCAGGGACCACGTGAATGGTATAACGAAGAAACTAATTAGGGGGATCAAGAGGAATCTCAAGATTTGGAAGAGTAATAAGAAAAATACCACATAGTGTCATGAAATGGGAAGGAGGATAAATAAATGACGAGATAAATTACAAAAGTAAATACGGTAATGAACATATAGTTTGAAAAGAGCACTGGCTTGAGAGGAAGAAAACTGCGTTTCACAACGAGAGAGAAATTCGTAATCAGTATATGAGAAAAAAAAACATGCGGTAGATACTGAGAACAACCTACAGATTAGATGAAACGTGAACAGATAAGAAACGGTATGGGCAGCGAAAGGATTAAGGTTGCAATAATACCCGCCAGAAGAAAACAAGAATGTCTCGTTATAAATGCGCAAGAACATGAACAACGGTGAAGGATGATGGGGGGAGAAGCGAAGATAGGTGATGAGAGAGCTAAAAAGAGATTCTTCCAGGAATCATCTCCCAATGAGGCACAGCCATAACCGCGGTAAGTTCTAATCCCTCGACATATCTACCAACTTGTCTGGTATAGTGTATCGAAATAGATGGGGATTATGTCAGGCGAGAGGAGAGAGAGAGCGGTGAGCGGGAAACTGCCAAATCACCGTCAAAAACATCCGCAGACACAAACCATAGTGTGCAACGCTGCAGAGGCAACCGAAAGCTACCTCGGAGCCATCGCGGCCGGAGGGAGGGGGGGCGTCGGAAGTGGCAGATATAACGGGTAAAGGAGGGTATGCGGGATTGCTGCGTATGGCGAAGGTGGGGGTGGGTTGATGTCGGGGGGGGGGGTGACGTGGCAAGTACGGATGGAAGGGGCATCAGTGGCGAGTGTGTGGTTGGGTTGTGGCATGGAAGGAACTCCAGCCGGGGTAGGTAAGACTTAGAGTGGCAAAGTCTTCGGAAGCGACAGTCATTAGTCTCATAAGTGTAGTGCGTGTTTTTGCTCGGGAGGTGACGGTGGTCTTCCCCCTCTGGATGGCCAGATCCGGTGCCAACCTACCGTCGGCAAGCGGGGTTTCCCCCTAACCAGCACTCTCCCACCAGCGGGGCACCGCCCCAGCCGGGACAATCTCAAAGCTCCCGACAGTTCTCCCGGAATATGTGGTAGTGTAGTGCATGTTAGTGTAAGTGAGTGTGTAAGGGGGAGGATAGGTCAAGGAAGAGGAAGGAAAGATCGCGCGCAAGCCGTGGCCCGTTTGTTAGGATACTGCTCCGGCATTCGCCTGGTGTTGATCGTAGAAACCACGGGAAACTACCGATCAGAGCAACCGGCCGCTAGAATTGTCCTCCAGACAGCGACTGAATTCGACCTAGCTGACAAGCTAGTGTCGAAAATCCTGCTGCTGTCAGGACTCCAACCTCCCGGTCAGATGCGCTGTGGTGACATCAGGTGATGCACGGAGCTACCGCTCCCGGTGGACCAGCACCAGCAGGGCTGCGAGCGAGTCCGTAGAGGTGGCTGAATTGACTACGGCCGAGGCCCCGACGTCTCTCAGAGGGTCATGGGATGGCGTGACGGAGGGGGGAAGGGGAGGGCGGCGGCGGGCACGGCAACGCGCCCGCGGCGGTCTCAGGTCGCGGTCCACAGCACTTTGCAATCTGACCGCCGCAGCCCCTGGCCTCCGCGTCGAATAGGGTTCCATACAACCCTCACGGAAAGCGAAAAATTAATTCCTTTGGAATGCTTTGCTCAGGGGGGTAAACAGCGAGGTTGTATAACTACCTAATATTACAGCTATTAACGAGGAGTTTCATTTGATGTTATGTCACACGTGAATAATTTAAACTTTCATGTTTCATGATCACTGGACCGAGTGTGTACATTTCGATTACAATGATTTCAAGCATCAGACATCAAAAACATTGAAGTCGATAAAGTGTTTTACTTTTTTTTAAATTCAAAAATAAACTTTAATTATGGATTCATTAATGCGCTCGAACTCGTTTTTAACCATAGATCCATTTCTGTTTTTTTGTGAAACTTATCAGAGCTCTCTCCCAACTTCCGCAACTTTAAAAATATTGTCATTTATATGATATTCGATCCAAGTATATTTACAGTGGCATACAAAGTAGGACATGAGAAGACATACATATTACTCGATGGCATCATCACGTCTAATTATTGCATGGCAACTCGTAGAAACGTGATTAGAGTACATGAAATATACAGAGTTATAAACATTACATTCCTACAAGGCTCTTGACTACCAAAATCGCTCTCATACTCAACATTACAGACACAGCGGATAAAAATAAATATTTTTATTGAATGAGAATTGACTTGTGTTCAACAATTCTACATATTACCTGCAGTACTGGTATTCATTGGAATACATGGGCCTTCGATCCTTATGACCAAACTCTGTTACTAAAAATTTCGATAGTAGAAACTCTTGTTATGTGAATTAAAATAACCTTCTTTTCTTGTAAACTGCGTCAATTTTTACTAGAGTGTGGTTTTATCATGTAGTAAATACACAAATATGTTGTGCCATGTCATATTTTTTGTGCAAAATTTATTTTAATGACATTATGATGTATGTCATCAAATAAAATTCAATTTGATTCATACAATAAGACAATACATTTATGCATAACAGGTGCAAGAATATTCGGTACTTTCAATATCAAAATATAAGAGTCGAGACTCGCAGAGTCCTCATCCGGGCATCTTCCTATGGTGAGCTCAGAGCCCGGAATCAATAACATTTCTGCTTTTGATCCCATAACATTACCGCTGTTGTGGAGTACCCAATAAAGACACGTCATTTGTCGCCAATGTGAACAGTACAGTTCCGTAGAAAAAGACAACAGAGCACCTTCCTTATTACACCGTCCTCCAGCCGCAAACTGCTGACGAACGAAAGGAGACCCGCTTCAATAAACAATGCGCCATTGGTCCAGCGACTGCGGCTTCAAACCGACTGCGCTTGGAATTTATTTACCGCGTCGCCCGTAAAACTATCCGCAGTAGTTTCCGATCACTGTCGCGAGACACCGCAGTAAAGAAGTCGTAAGGTGAAAGCCTGTCGCGGTTTATCTCCCAACATTCGCTTCAGTGCAGGGCGATGCAATGAAATTCAGTGCACTGCAGTGCAGTTACAACAAATGTGTTTGAGATGAGAAGACTCCACGAGGAAAAGACAATGTCGTACCTCACGGAATCAAATCACAATGATTCGTGACATTGTCATTCATTTTCATCTCGATAATGATTTTCGTCAGGTTTCCAATTTAATTAAATTTTCTAGTACAGGAAAACGAAAATTTCTAGTTTTCAAATGTTACCAACCATGCTGCTTGTTGGTACCTTTATTCACAATTCAACTTAAACAGAGAGGTAGGAATTACAAAATATCAAGAACATTTTCGCAGAGTATACTTCTGCTAGTTATGTCAAGCACAGTTTTTTCTGTTTTATTAAAATTAATTAAATTACAAGACGGCCAGGAAGCCCGAAAGTGATGGGACTGATGTAGAGGTGATCAGCGAGAAGACTGTAGTGGTAGAAAGAGGGATGGTGACGGTAGTGGAAGAAGAGGAGGAGGATGAGGAGGTCGAAAGTGAGGTAAAGGTGGCTACGGCAGTATTTGAAGCAGAAGCGGAGATAGTTAATTCTTAAGACTGGAAGTTTTAGAATTTTCTAAATTACGCAAAATAAAATTACCAATAATTTTCTAAATTACCCACTATTAACATAAATGTAATTACGTAAACAAATCAGATAAATTATATGCTTCCAATATGCCAAACTGCATTACGCAAATTATAACAACCTTTAGAACCGTACACTATGAATGATTTTATTATGTACTCCAACTAACTTGTGGCAACGGAATAAGTGACACAACAAAAACAGATTCAATGGAGAAGAGTGGAATTGACGTCAATGGACCTGCTGAACGCAACAAAAGGAGAAGGCCACAGAGGAAGGTGACACCGATGGCCCAGCAAAAGCGACGCTGAAGGACGAAAAAGTGGTAGCGGCAGCGGAGGCGGCGACGACTGTCGCGGAGACATCAGCACCGACGGAGGCGGCACGTGCGAGCAGGCTCCACCCTGAGCACCGCCGCGGCCCAGAAACGCAGGGCGGAAAAAATTTACGAACCGCCCTCCGGGAGTTACGTAAGCTCCTTAGATTTTTACCACCCATAGAGAGATTCCGCCTAGTGCAGCGCGCCGCCGGGGGCGGGGCGGCGGGCGGGGGCCGGGGGCAGGGGGGCGCCGTGCATGATGGCGCACGTGAGCTGCAAAGCGCGCGCGCAATGAAAAATTTCGTGGTGCCGCCTCCCGAGGCAGGAATCCCACGGCCTCCACCTCCATGCAAAATGGAGCAGTGTGGGTGGCGGAGTAGGGGACGGACAGGCGGGAAGGAGAAGATTCGGGAACTGGAGGGATAGAAGGTGAGAATGTGCAGTGAGGTGGGGTGAGGAGGAAGAGGGAGGGAAATGGAAGAGGAGCATTGGTAGGCGAAGGGAAGGAGATATTGGGAGGAGGAAAAGGAAAGGAAGAAAAGGAAAGGTCGAAAAGGGAAACTGAAGGGGAAGAGTGGTCAGAGGAAGAGAAAATACAAATAGAATGAGATCGAACTATCGGATGTGTTGAAGAAGAGGTGGTATTGGAAAAAGGGAGCCCAGGAAAGGCAAGGATAGAAGAGGACGATGGATGGAAGAAAGGGAGGGGTGAGTGGATTGGGGTGGAGATAAACGAGATAGGAAAAGGAAAAGGGAGATAGAGAAAAGGAATGCACACAGGATGAGGTGAAAAATTTGGTATGCGTGAAAGAAGTGAAGGGATTGGAGGAGGGCGCAAAGGCGGATGAAGGATTAAGAGGAGGTACCAGAGAAGGGGAGGCGAAGGAGATACGTGAAGGGCACAAAGGAGAGAGAGAAGGGAAGCGGAGACGGTAAAGAGAAACGGTAGGAGGACATGCAGAGAGGATGAGAGGGGAAGGGAGGAGGGGTGGGGTGGGGTGGGGGAAGCCAAGGGGAATGGAGGGGAGGGCCGTGTCACGTCGCCCCCCTGCACGACTGAGATAGGCGGCTGCGCTGCCAGCGTCTCCGCTGTCACGTTGTGTCCGTGGGCGGCAGCCGGCTGCAGGCCTGCCATGTAGAGGCACACGTCGCAGGGAATTTTGTTGGAGCCCGTAGGGACGTGGCACCACTAAAAGCCGGCACCACCACCGCATATTCAGTTAATATAACTGTTTTGCACTATTAGTGAACATTTATATTCAGTTAATATAACTGTTTTGCACAATTAGTGAACACATATCTAATTTATATAAGGCATCCAAAACATTTCTGCGAGTTTTTATAAAAAAATTAAAACGAAGTTTATTTTATTTTATAAAAGTATTTAAAAAAAATGAAAACAAAGAAGAAATATCAGAGAAAAAATAAAAATAAAATTAAAATATTTTCACAAAGGTTACCGATTAATATCTAATAGTATAAATTACTGTCGATATCATGTTCCTCTAAAATAATAAATGCAATCGTGTTTTTCAATATTTTGAAAAAAAATATATCGCCTACTCGATAAGCTTTGCCAACGTCCATTTGATAGGTCAGAAACAATGAGGGATTTTTTTCAAGATAAGTTAACTCATCCAAATTCTATCATTCTATGAATGGCTCTATCTCTGACGGATAACATTCCGAACCATCATTACTAGTCTTTCATATACCACACTCACCAACGTCACACTCACCAACGTCACACTCACCAACGTCACACTCAGGCAAGTCGCGAAGTCGCCCCTGATACTTGAGCATGACTACAACAGCAAGAACCATGACAACCACCAGCCTCCTGAGCGCTCCAACCGTTTCAATTCTCCCACCCGTCGCGTGGCTCTGGTCCCGTGGCGTGCACTTTATACGGCCGCCGCATTATCAATAACAAATGACCCGCGGCGCGGCTGGGGGCGCGTCGCCGACGCGTCCCTGCGGAACGCCAGAGCCTCAGGCCTCGGGGCGCGGAGTGGCCTGCTGCTGCCGCTTCTTTGCCTTGGCGGGCGAGGAACTGCGTGCGAGCAGGTGCGTGGGAAGAGGGGGAGGGGACAGGGCGGAGAGTGGCGGGGGAAAGGGTGATGTGGTGATGCGGGACGGGGTGGAGAGGGGGACGAGGAGAGGGGTAGGCGAGATGACGGGACGGGAGCGTTGGGGCGCGCTGGGAGTGTGCCTTGTGTTTCATGATAACATTGAACAGTTTTGGAGTATCGATAAGAGAAAAGTTATTTTTGAACACAGTATTTGGCAGTTTGAAGGAGAAAGGGGTTTAAAATAAATTGACACGTAAAACTGTATTATAAAAACAGAAATGGTGATGCTTCATATTGGAAATAATATCTTCAACTCTTTAAGCTAGTAAAGCTGCTACATTAACTTGAACATGCTAACAACAATTTTACGCTAGCTGCTTACTATTGCTGTACGATTAGCTGCTAAATACCTTAGCATATGAAGGGAGAGGCTGGTCTCAAACAAACGGCGATAATATTCTACCCCTTCAAGCTGGCATAAGGCATTAGCAGCTAAGATGGATGATTTTAGTACATTTTATAAAAAAATATCGCACATATAACAAACGATTGGCGCTTTAGGCCTTACTAGCAAGAGTTTTGCTACAAAAATTGGCAATTAAAGTTGCAAACAGAAAGCTCCAACAATCGCTGCTCACGGGACCAACGACTGAAACGTGCGCGACGTCTCAGCAAAATTAATTCGGGCTGAAATGAGTTAACTTTGGAATCATCCTCGCAGTCTGGCATCATTATCATTAGGAGGTGAATTTTGATGACCTGAAACATCGCCAAAAATTATCAGTGAAATGCATTAAAAATGCCCTAAAACCAAAGAAAAATGACGTAAAAAATCTTATCCAAACAAGTTCGGATGAAGAACTCAAGCTGCTGGATACGTTACCGATGTAATCGAGACCTCTTCCATTCGTTCGAGTGAACTCAGCTTGCGAACTTTTGGTTTGAACTATTCTTTACCACGAGATATCTGTCTTTAATTATCCCGAAATCGGCCGAACCGGCAATGGCGCTGATATACGTCACAAGAATAACAAACTCACAACTGCTGTCAATAGAACTTCTGAACAAAGACATCGAATAAACTACTGAGTAATTCTATGAAGAATATTTGTTGCATCTAGTAAATATAATTTGAAGCAGATACCATTAAAAATGTCATTAAAATCGATGAAATTATGAAAAAATGTATTAAAAATGACGGAAAAAGATACAAAAAGACGTATTAGTCGAAATCGACAAAAAATGCAAAGTAGTGACCTATACAAATGGGTCAGTTATTTTTGTCATACCATAAAATTAATTTATATATATTTATATTTATAACGGTACTTTCTGAAGTAAAATGAAAAAATTACATTTCATTAAAATTCGCCCCCCAATTATCGCCGAACAAATATCCGAATCCAAGCGAGAAACCTGCCGCCTCCCATCGCGGCTGCTTCTTCTGCAGCGTAGGCGGAAACCTGTCGGGATCCAGAATGCTCTGTAGCAGTATAATTTAGCAATATTTCAATTCGTCAATACATTTCAAGCGCCCTCTAACATCAGCAAAATTAATTCGGGCTGCATTGAGTTAATCAAAGTAAGCAAAATGAGTACGCACCTCTCCGGAAATTTAGTGTAATAGGGCGTGGTGTCATTTTAAGCAAACAGAAACTTAAATTTTAAACACAAACATTAATTTTATTTATTACTTTCATTGTAACTAGTATTCACGCAGGACTTATTAATCATTGATTGATGGTATATGTTTCTTTTTCTTCTTTTGACTAGGCTCGGAAGACATAATGGATTTTTCAGTCGAAGGCGGATGGCAATGCATGGGAATCCAATTATTTTGTGTTCCCTACCAGAAGACATTGAAATACCAGAAATATTTGCTTTAAAATCACAAAAATATGCTCTTTTAAGATTTTTTGGGTCCACTGTGCGACAGAAACCGCAAATGCCAGTAAATCTACAGGCTCACATGTGACACAGAAGAACAACAGTAGAGGATATAATCTAAAGGAAAAATGTGACGTCACAGGAAAAAATAAGCAAATTAAGAAAAGAAAAATCTTAAGAGAATCAAGAGAAAGGAAACAAACTAATATTAATATTTATTTCGAAAATACAAGAATAAGGCGACTTTATCTATAGCGATTTCTATTTATTTCTTCTCTTGCACATTACGTCTTTCCCTTTTTGTTGGTTTCTGATGACACCACTTTCAAATTAGCCCTTCTTCCTCATAATGATAGATGAAAATATACCTTTTAGTGGTGGTGAAATGGAGAGAAAAGTTAACAAAACAATAATTAGAGATCATGGTTAAGATGACTTATTAATGCAGGAACAGCAGTAACACAAATAGGAAAATGGAACGAAAAGACGTAAAAACACATCAATACCGAGAGGAACACTCATTTTTATACTTGTAATTCGAGGGAGGTGAGGATTTCTGAAGATATTTTCAGTTAGAACAGTGTTGGTTTGGACTTCTGGCGACGAGCATTCGAGAAGGCAATGCAAAATTCTCCAAGAATAGCTATCAAAGAGTGTGATTGCTGAGCAGTAGGTAGACAATTAGGGAGACGATCGACAATAAAGGAGGCAACTATGGAGACGATGTTGCACGAAAAGCGGAAGCACATTCTATTCAAAGTTATTCTGCGTTTCAAATTGCACTATAGAAATAGAATTCTCACTGTTTGTAGGAAGCAAAGGCGAGAGTAAATCAATTTACACGTATTTGTAATAAAATTAACGTTTTATCCAATGGACATAACTGAAGAACACAATTTTATGTTTATTTCAAACCTTGTAATTGACTATCAGCGATCGTCAGTGGAACTAAAGCTAGCGAAAGTAAGTTATCGAGACGAAGCGATGCAAATGAAGCAGAGAGCATACTAAACGATACAATGGGTCGATACGATACGATACGGTACGATGAGTCGTACAGAACCGGTGAATGTGCTTGTGAAATGCAAACAGAAACAGAACGACTCTTATGGCGTCAACGAGTTAATGACGCCCCCGCAGACCAACTCGGGAAAGTCATAAATTTTAAGTCTGGCCCTCTGTCGGGCGCGCTGTAGCTGTGAGATACAAACGCTTTATATTGTTCGATTTCAGGGAAGTGAAGGGCGGCACGGATTTCTGCGTACTAATAGCTGTCTATATTTAGCCTGGTAATGCGTCATCATGTTAAACTTCCTGCTTCCTCATCTCGTTTTGCTTCAATTGACACTCTGTATCTGTGAGATACAGTGCACACGATCATGTCAAGTTTTTGCTAACTCAATCGGTGTGCGGAATGATGCGTCTAAATGCGGGCAAAGAAGACGATGCAGAGGAAATTCGTTTCCCTTTGTGTCATAGTGATAGTGACGAACATAAAGGCGTTATCAGCGATGATGTGGCAATCAGTGACAGTGATACTGATTATGTTGAGGAGTGTAGTAGTGACCCGAAAAGTGAGTTGAATGGCAACGAGTCCTACAATGAAGAAGGAATAAATTCTTTTAGGTAGACACCTAAATATAAATGGTATTAACGCCAAAGTTATTTTCCTGGGAAAATAAAAAGAAGTAAAAACACGTAGACTGATTTTCAAGAGTCTCTCTGCTGCTATCATCTTGAGAGAAGAAGGGAACTTCCGCAGGATCTCTCTTTTACATCAAAAGCTACTGTCGAAGATAATGTTGTAGAACCAAATACAAAGCAAAAGCAATGTAACACGTGTCAACAACAAAGGAAACAAGATTGGCCAAGTATTCACGCTTAAGAGGCTCAAACTATTTATGTCTAGAACATGCGCCAACAATCTAGTTACATTGCGCTAAGGAAGTAAAATAGTTAAAAATTTGGTATTAAAATATAATATTAAACGTTTGTAATGTGGTAAAATGTTTATAACATTTTAACATTTAAAATAAAGTATCTAATCAAACAGTAACACTATATTTTTCTTTGAGAGTCGATGTGTAGGTGTGTAACTCACAGGTAAAGCACGCCCGATCTTGTCCGTTTTACGGGCCCGCCCGATGGAGGGCTAGAACGACGAATTATTGAAATAACTTGTAAATTCACTGTACAACTCATATCTATGGCTATTTCCCATAACATTATAAGGGAGTAATTTCTCAGTATTGCTGGCGTTAGAAATAGCCAGCATGTTAAGTGGCACGGAATGATGAAGATCGTATTAACTACTGTGCTCAATTAAACAAGGCGCATCACCACGGAGATGATGCGGTGATGTGGTGCTAATTGATACAGAACGGCGTTGATGGCTGTAATAAAATCGAGCTGGTGTATCCCTAAGAGCAAAGCTACTTTCGCCAACAGACAGGCAATACTGGGGCATATTGGAAGCATTTTTTAGCACTGATTGCCATTCGCCGAACGTTTCTCATTGCAAATCTGGAGCTATAAGGAGAACCATCTCAATTCAATTCATCAATTCGTTTTTTGGCCTAAATTAAAAATCAGATTTCTGTAGTTATTCCGTTTACGACTTCTCCACACCACTGGCCCTCAGAATGACGTGTGCTAATGGAACGCAGAGATGCCGTAGCGTAGATGGAGTGAGGGGCGAGCCTGATGATTTGGGCGAATGATGCTGACGCGGTGCTAATGGAAACAGCGGTTGGCGCCGATGGCGGCGACGAGCGCACGCTGCCGAGGGCGCCTAGGGGCGGGGCGGACGGCGCCTCTGGGATTTTGTGGGAGAGGCCTTAGTAGGTTAGGGAGTACAAAGGCTGGAAGGGACTGCAGGGTGGCGCAGGGTGACGGAGGGCAGCTGTGACAAGGTGTGACGGGGAGGCGAGCGTCAGTGCAGGGTCGGAGGCAACGGTGTTGGGCGTTGGGGGCGGTGATGGCGGTGGTGGTAGTGGCGGTTGTGACGGCGGCGGCGGGGGCGGGCGGTCACGGGGCGGCGGTGGAGGCGGCGGCAGCGCGGAGGCGGCGGTGGTGGCGGCGGTGGCGGCGGTGGCGGCGGTGGCGGCGGTGGCGGCGGTGGCGGCGGTGGCGGCGGTGGCGGCGGTGGCGGCGGTGGCGGCGGTGGCGGCGGTGGCGGCGGTGGCGGCGGTGGCGGCGGTGGCGGCGGTGGTGACGGTGGCGACGGTGGCCGAAGGGTCGGCTGGAGGCGGCATCGGGAGTGGTGGCGGCAGCGGCGATGGTGGCGACTAGGGTAGCGACGGGAGTGGCAGCGGGGATGGCAGTGAGGGTGGCGGCGGTGGCGGGGGCGACGGATGGGACTAAGGAGGCGAGCGTGAATGAAGTGACGGGGCGAGCGTGAATGAATTAGTCAACAGGGTCCGTGGAGGCGTCGAAGGCAGAGGGGACGTGGAGTCGGCGGAGGCGCCTAACGAGGGACGTGCGAGCGTAGTGGAGACATGAGGGCCGGCGGAGGCAGCGGGGTTGGCATACGCGGTGGAAACACCAAGGGAGGAGAGCACGGCAGAGGCGCCAGGCATAGTGGTGTGGCGGAGGAAGATGAATCAGTGATGGTGGATGGTCGGCGAAGAAAGCGGGGACGGCGGGAGCTGGAGGGAAGGTAGGGACAAGGGAGTGGCGGAGGAAATAAAGGCGGCAGAGGTGAAGAGGTAGGCGAGCGTGGTGGAGTTGGGAAATGCGGAAACATGGAGGCGAGGGGGTGGTAACGGCAGAGGCGAGAGTGTAACGGAGGTGACATGCACTGTAAGACTGTGGAAGCAGTGAGACGGGAGGACGGTGGGGATGAAGGACGGGCGACGGGACAGTTGGAGCGGCAGGGGGGTGAGGAAGGCGCGGGCGACACTTATTGGCAGGAGCAAGGTATGGCGGCGGGACAGACGAATGGGAGTGGAGAGGCAGGGTGGCGGGGCGGGGGCGGCGGGGGCGGCGGGGGCGGCGGGGGCGGCGGGGCGGCGGGGGCGGCGGGGGCGGCGGGGGCGGCGGGGGCGGCGGGGGCGGCGGGGGCGGCGGGGGCGGCGGGGGGCGGGGGCGGCGAGAGCGGCGGAGGCGACGTCCGCAGAGTTGCAGCAGCGTCGGCGGGGACGACTGGGGCTGCCCGCGGCCGCTTCACGACTTGCTTTAGTGCCGTGGGGCGGCGTAAATAATTGATACGGACGGCCAATGTTACGGCTGAGGGTGGTGCGCCGCCTCCGCGGGCGGGGGCGGGGCGGGGGCAAGGGTGACTGTGGAGAGCTGCGCCGCGCTGACCCCTCGAAGCCTCGGAAAGTTATGGACTGGCGGCGGCGGCGGCGGCGAGGGGCAGAACGCCCTGACTGGGAGGGTGGCCGGAGGCTGAGCCACTTCCCAAATACTGCAACCTGCAACGTGCTTCCTTCATTTCTGTCATTACTACATCTTATGAATTTTGATTGTACAGGACGGTTGTTGCTGGCAGAATTATGAAAAGTATTATAAATCAAGGGCAGACTTGTCCTGTCTCAAAGATTCTGTGTAATGCGGGTGCAGTGTGGAATTGAAAGAGATCGTTTATTGGATATGTTATTCGAACTGTCCGCATTTCTATGTGTATCATCTAATTAAAACTTTCATTTGTTTCATGTTCTAATTGTAACATTCATAAACTATCATTGATTTAATTACATCCTGATTATTTCATGTTGGTAGGGGGTTATCAGGGTCATTATCATTCTTTAGGTAATTTGCCGTACGGAAACCTGCCAAATCTCTCAGTCTTAGGAGCAAGCTGAAGAGATTTGTAGGTGTAGACAATATTCTGACGGAAACGTCTAAAATTAATCACGTATGGAGGACATATAATATATTAATATTGCATCTATTTATTAAAAGTCATAGAACTCAAATTGTGAGCTTTTTGATCAAGGAGTAGCATCTGTGTAATAAATCAATATTTTTATAATTTTATTTACATTTTCAAAGAGTATTTAAACCTAAGGCCAATTGCAATTTCAAAAAACACAATTTATTTTAATTACGAATTAATATGATCACCAGTGTACATTTTCATGTAATTGTCATTAATAAAAAAACTAAGCAAAAATTGGGGTTATTATCTTTCATCAACTTGAAGTCTCATCAACGTCTGACAGATCCTATGGCATTCGTTATTTTTTTTTATCCAAATCGAAATGACGAAAGAGTATTTTTTAACCGTTACTCTTTCTGACATTTTACAGGAAGTTTTCAGGTCGTACAATTCTGCACAGTAAAAAGTATTTTGACCACCAGTGATTCCACTTTTTCCACAAAATTTATTTTCTAAAACTCTTGTGTGTATTCTGTGTATTCTTCTTGTGTGTAATGTATTTTTAAGCATGGTTTAGAAATATTATTAGTGCTGCAACATAGAGATTTTCAGTTTGAATTCGCATTTTTGAAGTACACAAAAATAACCATTCAGAATGTAGATAGGGTGTGAAGACTATCATAGACTTGCCGTTTTATTTGAAAAAAAAATATTATTGCTCTATCGCTACAAAACTAGTATATAATGTTAAAAACTAGTATATTTAAACACTACTTAATGTCAGTATAAAATATTTGCGTGAATGGGTTAGACATTTTCCCTTGTAAAAATCCATCACCGGAAAAAAATGTAATTTAATTTATTTAAAATTATTAGATGCCCCTGCACAACCGATATCCTAAGCAGGTAGTTACACAGTCTGCTTACGATTTAATGTCAAGTGTGTAATTTCAAGTGTCTTTACTTCATCTCATGTTCACCGGGAGATGTGGCTCAGTGCATGAAATAATGCCACTGCAGTGCCGCTAATCGGGAAGTCCTAGATTCGGTTCCCGACGGTGGCAAGATTTTCGACTCTAGCTTGTGAGCTAGGTCGAATTCAGTCGCTGTCTGGAGGAGAATTCTAAAGGTGGACTGCTCTGTTTGGAAGTTTGCCGAGACGTCTCCAAACAACACCAGGCGAATGCCAGAGTACTACTCTAACAAATTGGCCATGGATAGTGCGCGATCTTTTCTTCCTCTTCCTTGTACTATCCTCACTCCTTACACACACACACTTACACGCACTACAATACCACACATGCCGGAGACCTGTTGGATGCTTTGAGCTTCACCCGGCTGGGGCAGAGCCCCGCTGATGGGAGATACCTGGTTGAGAGAAACCCCGCTAGCCGATGGTAGGTCGACGCCGGAACTCGCGATCCAGCGGGGGAAGATCACCGTAACCTCCCGAAGAAAAAAACATACACTTCACTTACGGGACTAATTATCTCTGTAGTTGACGTGCCCGGAATCACTAACAAGCAACCAATGATTTAGTATTATTGCTCTAATAAAGCACAGGCAGTCCGCTTACGTATTTATCTACCCCACAAATCAACTAACCTTCCAGATACCCAGCCCGAAAGAATATGACACAGCAGAGATCGCAACTTGTGCGGCTGCCACGTGGCGTGGGATGCCTCTTTGTGTGTAGCGCTGCATCGGAGGTCGTTGGCAGCGCGAAGCCCTTGGGGTGCAGCGGGGAGGAGGGGGGCGTCATGGGTGGCATCGCTGCATCGAGCGGGCGCGCGAGTGCGCTGCCATCGACTGGCGACGCATCGGAAACCGAAGCGAAAAGCTTCCCGGAGCGGGGAGGGGGCGTGGCTTGTTGAGGGCGCGTTGGCGCGGACGGCGTGGCACGAGAAGGCCACACGCCCACGCACGGTGCCAAGATCACTTTCCTGCTCCATCCGCTTACACCAGGAGAGGTGGCTCAGTGCGTCAACTGATGTCACTGCAGTGCCTCTGACCGGGAGGTCCTAGGTTTCCACTGCCCACGGCGGCAGGATTTTCCACACTAGCTTTTCAGCTAGGTCGAATTCAGTCGATGTCTGGAGGAGAATTCTAGCGGCCGGCTGCTCTGATCGGTAGTTTTCCATGGTTTCTTCGATCAACACCAGGCGAATGCCGGAGCAGTACCCTAACAAACGGGCCACGGACACCGCGCGACATTTCCTTCCTCTTCCTTGTTCTATACTCACCTTTTACTGACATTTATAGGCACTACACTACACACTTGCCGGCACACCGGTTGGGGGCTTAGAGCTTGTCCCGATTAAGACGGTGCCCCTCTGGTGGGAGATTCCTGGTTGGGAGAAAACCTCGTTAGCCGACGGTAGGCCTCTGCGTCCGCTGGTTCCTGAAGAAAAGCATGCTCTACACTTGCGGGACTAATGATCTTGGTAAACGCATCTGGAATCACTAATCAATTACGCTCAAACTGCTTATTCTCCCGCCCAGTTTACATGGTCGTCACCACCACCACCACCACCGCACCAGGAGATGCGTGCCGCCCTCGCCTCCACGAAAACTTCTCCAACTGATATATATCCCAGTCCTGCATTCGCCCCCGACAACTTTCTCTGTGATTCCTCCTCTTCATCGGACCCCCATGTACTCCAATGATCACCCCCTAGTCCTGTGCGAGCCGAATTCCGTCCCCATATTCAGGCCTTACCAACAAACGTCCACCTCTACAGCCGACAAGTGTCTACTTCCCATCTTCACCACGACTTCGCCCATTCCATCAGCTCTCCTCCGCGTAGCTTCCCACCCTCACTACATCCACGTCATCGCCGCTTAAAATCATAATAATAATAACAATAATAATAATAATAATAATAATAATAATAATAATAATAATAATAATAATAATAATCGGGTTCGAATCCCGCCCAGGGCATGGATGTGTGTGTGTGTGTGTTTGTATCTGTGTTTGTCCATTCATCCTTCATCGTCATCATCATCATCATCATCATCATCATCATCATCATTACATACCTCATTCCCCCAGAGCTGACAACCTTAGAGTGTAAAATGGATTCAGCATAGAAATGCTGATCCCCCCCTCAAAAAAAGTCACATGCACTTTCTCCCGGGAAGATATGACTGGGTCTCGGTGAGTACAGTTGCATGTTCACATGGTCCTAAGATGAACGATTCGCAAATAAAATAATAATAATAATAATAATAATAATAATAATAATAATAATAATAATAATAATAATAATAATAATAATAATATGACTGATTTTATCAATGGAGAGTCACATTCGTTTTGGCCTGCAGTCGTATTCGCGTTCAGCTCCCCCAGCCTTGTTCGTCCACACCATCGTTCATGCCACAGTATACAGCAGCGCTTTGTCCCTGACGCTCTCGTGCCCGCTTCCTCTCATCCTCCGCACTGCAGCCTCGCGATCGCTCGCCCCCGCCACCAAACGGAATACACTCATCTACGTCTTCGCTCACTGCCTAGCACATAGGAGCAGCCGACCGCGCCATCGCCCACGCCCCGCGGTCCGAGTGCCATGGGTGCTGCCCTGCAACATCGCCCCCACCCACGCCCACGCCCCGCCACGAAGCGTCATCGCCTATTTTCCTCCAATCCACCCACGCCCGTTCATACGCCTCTTCCCTCGCCATTCGCTCTCGTCTCATCCACGACCTTTCCTGCGTACGCTCGCACCTGCACGCACAGCCCGCGCTCCGACCACGACACAGCATATGACCATGCCTCAACGCCCAGACACGCTCACGCTGCGGCTTACGTCGACGCCACATGCGCCACTTGCGAGCGCGCCCCGACATACGATCACACCACGGTAAATGCCCACTCCACGACATACGGCGACGCTCCGACATTCCCCACGCTCCGACATTCCCCACTCTCCGACATACCCCGTGCTCCGACTACACCCACGCTCCGACTGCTCCCACGCTCCCACTACACTCGTGTCCCGGCTGCACCTTCGCCCCGATTACTTACCCCTTACTCCCACGCACCAACTACACTGACGCCCCACCAACACCCATGCCCCAACTACGCTCACGCTCCAACTACACACACGCCCCGACTACCACTAAGCAAATAAGCCTATGCTTCCTCTTTGACATACGCCCACACCACAGCATACGCCAGTACGCTCGACATACGCCTACGTCCTTGATATACGCCCAAGCCTTGGCACACGCCTATGAGCCCCACATACGCCAACGATTGTAACGCACTCCATTGCCTCAACATTTTCACGTTCCCCTTTGTTTCCATCCCCGCCCATTCAGTAGACACTTTCAGAAACTCCACATGAAATCTGCACCCAGCCTTCGCCCTTGCCCCGCTCCAGGGTATAGAGCCATGCGAGCAAACTCCCGCCCTCTCGCCCAGCCCCTTGTCCCCGCCCCATTACCCCGCCCTCTCAACCCATCCCCTCGCCACGCCCCCACGCCCCGCCCCCGCGCCTCGCCCCCACGCCCTACCTCTGATCCCCGCCACGCGCCCCGCCCCCACGCCACGCCCCCAAGCCCCGCTCCCTAGTTCCGCTGCCTGGTCCCGCCCCCTCACCCCCTCCCTTCGCCACGCCCCCACGCCCAGCCTTCGAGCCCCGCCCCCACGCCCCACCCCCGATCTCCGCCCCACGCCACGCCCCCAAACACCGCCCCCTGGTCTCGACCCCTCACCCCATCCCCTCGCCACGCCCCCACGCCCCGCCCCCACGCCCCGCCCCCACGCCCCCGCTGGCCCCGTCCCCCATTACCTCAACCTCCGCCCACCGCGCATACCCCGTCCCTCGGCGCCATCGCCCGCGCCTCCGCCCACGCCCGCGAGCAGCCGATCAAACATGGCGGGCCTTTGTAGGCGTGTTTGAGCAAAGCAGCGTTCCAACCGATTTCTGGGGGATGCGTCGTGTTTGCACAGTTCTTCGCGGGCGCAGCTCCATTTCCTGCGGGGGACGCGAGCAGCAGCGGAAGAGAGAGAGGGAGAGATTCCCAGAAGATGGTTGTCGCACTGCAAAAAGATGAAACGCTCCGCCGTAGGGGAGCCGGTAATGGGTGGCGGTATTGTGTGAGAAAACAGCCTCGCCACGTAATTGCTTCGGAGCCGCGTTTAGGAATGACCCATTACGTTCGGGGCTGCTGAGGGCGAGGTGGCTGCCGGCTTATAGTAAATCATATATAGTGGTACTGCTTTATTCCAGGAAGAAGATATCAGCCCCGCGTTGTTACTCCGCAAGCCACTTTTTGACCCGAGCAGCGCGCTCTGTTGCACAGGGAAAATGATGTCCCCTAATTCAGCAATGAAAAGAGACATAAATAACATCTTTTATGTGGGAACATGACATATTTACCAGGAAAATATTTCTAGAACGTCATTTTATGTTTTTTTTTTGTTTGTTTTGTTTTGTCGTAATCACTGTTTACTGTGGTTTTAATGAGCTCTCTTTTGCTTTAATAAGTATTTCACGTATTCTGTCGCTATTCGCGTTTGCTTATTCTTTACATGGTTCACTTAGGGTTATTAGGTTGCATTGTCCAGCACATGAGTTCGTCTGTAAACAAGAGTTTTAGTTTTTGCTCATTTACATTGTTTTCCTTCGTGTAAAAATTCAGGTAGTCTAAATATAGATCGTCCACAAAATAATCATTACCATCTTTTAGAAGTACTGCGTAAATAAATTTAGCTTTGTTTTTAAACTGTTTCAAATAATTTAATTTGGAAATTTCAAAAAAAAATTCATGTTCTTTCCTTAACTAATCGAAGAGTTTCCCATACATCTTATACATCTGTTTTCATAAGTATTATTACTTTCTTCATAATATCACCAAAATCATTTTAAAAATGGAGGTATGCACTACAAAGAACATCTCCAGCAAAATTGCTGCATGCATTTATTATACTATTGCATTTATGTTGCATATGCAATTATTATATTATATATTAAAGCAACTTATATTCAGGAATGAAATATAATAAGAATTACAACAATATTAGTTTATTTGCTAGAACATATGATCTAATGTTCACATAGCTGACTAGTCAAATTTCATCTGGCCTCTCTGAAATATAAAGGCTATAGTCGACGAATATCCTTTTTTAATTGTAATATTTTTTAAAATATTCTCTCTTGTAGAAAATATTTTGCGTATTTTAAAGTTTCATTTACTCACAATACCAGTATTTTAAGAACAAACACAGTGTATATCCCCCACAAGAGCATTTACCTGCATGGCTTTCATTTTTCTTATTATTTTTGTGAATGATACATTCGAGTGGAAATTGTGTTTGTACAATAAATTTTTCGGCCAGTAAAAATAAAGAGGAAATTCATTAATGGCATATGTTACATTAAAGAATAAATAAATCGTTTTTGAGCCGACCACAGTAAAAAAAATACAATGGCCTTTTCAAACCCCTATGTTAATGAAACCTTATCCAGGTTAACAAAATCAACAAGTGTAAACAAAACTTCGTAACAGCAAATCGCATCCTCGTCAAAATTGAACATGTTGCCAATACTCTTTCTAAGCATTTTATAACGATAAGTTAGAGAGTATGTGCTTCTTTGGCTAAACCCTATAGATATTATCTTACCTAAAAAATGTATTGAAAATGTTACACAATGTTCAACTTTATAAAAAGTTTTCATTTGAAAACTGGCATACAAAAGGAAACAGATTCGACCAAAATAAATTTATTTCTCTGATCTCATTTCTTTGCAACCCAGTAGAATAATTTGAGGGTGCGTCGTAGATTCTCGTTTGTGAAATATACAAACTCTCCTTTCTTCTCAGAAGTTAGAAGAATACTATAAAAACGACAGAAGGGTCTCGACAAATCTTGAAGGAATTTCTCTTGTGGTGTCGACAACAAACGTCTACAGAAATAGTAGTTCTTAAATAAAAATTCTGCACAGATATGCCAACTCTCGTTGCATGTAAATGTGTTTTTGTTAAACAACCGAAGAATAGTCAGATGCGACCACAATTCACAGAAATTGATAAAAAATTATTCTAATGGCGTATTTCCCATGATGTGCCTCTACGATGTTCTCCATGGAGCCACTCAGCAGCTGGATATGTAAGGACGTGATTAGTACCGAACGAAATAGACAATCATACCTCAAATTTATGGGGATCGAGAAAATGTTTGATTTGTTTTTAGGTGTTGGTTATTTCCAGAAGCGTAGTGCATGTGTTTATCATTGAAGGTGGCGGTATTTTCCCCTTCTACTTGGATGGTGAGATCGGGTGCTGACCTATACAACGGCATGAGCTGTAATCCCCATCCAGGTATCTCTTACCGACTCAAGTAGCAGTCTTCTCCCCTGCCAGAAAACTGCCAGGAAAAGCTTTAATCTCCAGACTGGTTTCCCGACACGTGCAATAGTGTAGGGTAGCAATGTAAGTAAAGATCCAGAATAGAACAAAAGAGGAAAGCATTATCCCCCAAGGTCTGTGGCCCTTTTGCCAGGGTACTGCCCCGGCATTCGCATGATGTGGAGTGAAAAAAGCACAGAAATCTATCGACATGAGCAGCCGGCCGATACAATTCTCCTCCAGACAGCGGCTGAATTCGACCTATAATTTGATTTTTCTATATTGGTGGATAACATTAGATCTTTGTTACACTTCCTGCCGTATAAAATGAATATTTTTAACAGTGGTAAGCGAGCCCCGTTGAGAACGTTTGCGGATTAATTAAAAAGGTTAATTTTATAAGGCAGGAGGTGTAACAATGACCTAATGTCATCGGCCACTTTAGAAAAATCCAAGTATAATCATATAGCTAGTGTCGAAAACCCTGCCACAATCGGGACTCGATCCTTAGGACCTTCCGGTCAGGGGCACTGCAGTAATATCAGTTGATGACCTGCATGTTATGTTCATACATGAGTGTGTATGTTCATACATGAGAGTATGTCCATACATTCAGCGGGTAGAACGGCTTCTGAACTACTTTTCTCTTCTATTGATTCTGTTTGTAGTGTTTGGAATCGAATCGGCCTTTGACTTTGTAGAAAGACGTTTTGAGTTGTGACAGTGTGATCGGCGAGAAAATACGTGTTTTTTATTACATGTGAAAAATAAAAACCGTATTTGCAATGGTTTACGCTTTTTTACATTAAATATATTGTAGGAAAATCCGATTTATTAGTTTCTGTAGTTCGGGATCCAATACGTTTCAGTTTTCTCGAAACAGTTGTATTTTTAATCTTTGTAGAGGCGTCGCGACAAATCATTTCGTGACGCTAGAATGTTTCGGGATTTCTAAAAATACAAAAATGTTTTAAATTTTCTGAAAACATGAATAATTACTTTGAATCTGTGTCTGAATTTCTCGATTAACCCTTAAGTCAACCTGTCAGAGGCGCTGCAGTGACATCAGTTGACGCTCTGAGCTACCGTTCACGGTCATAAATTTGTGTTGTGCCCTGATTTTTCGTTTAAAAAATCTGGGATCACCATATATAGTTATCCTGATAAATGGAGCCTGTTTTCAGAATAGACGATTCAAAGAGTCGGTCGTTGTATCTCCACACGAGTCTTGTAAGGGGCGTCGCCCGCCGCGGGAGAAATACAGGAGAAGTGGACCCGGTTGGCGCTCATTTCACGGCCCGTTGGCGCTCGTCGCTTTATTATCGATGTCGCAGAAGCAACGACTCCGCCCCCGCTGGCTGCCTCGCAGCCCCCTCCAGCACAAGGGAGGCCTTCCCCTCCGATGGCCTCCGATGCGGTTCACCTGGGGGAGCGCTGCCACGGTTTTATCTTCCCCAGGTGGGGGTCCTTCGTCATCTTCCCCTTCTTCTCCACCTTTTCCGACTTCTCAGTCGCTTTTCCATCTTCGTTTTCTTCTTTCCCATCTTCTCCGATTTCTTCTTTTCCATCTTCTCTGACGTCGTCTCCTCCTCCTTCTTCTCCTCTACCTTCTCCATCTTCTTCTTCTCCTACTCCACCTTCTGCATTTTCTTCTTCTCGTCCTCAACCTCCGCTATCGTCCTCTTCTTCTCCTCCTCCATCTTCCTCTTCTTCACCTCCTCCATCTTCCTCTTCTTCTCCATCTTCTTTTCCTCATCCTCCATCTTCTTTTCCTCATCCTCCATCTTCTTTTCCTCATCCTCCATCTTCTTTTCCTCATCCTCCATCTTCTTTTCCTCATCCTCCATCTTATTTTCCTCATCCTCCATCTTCTTTTTCTCATCCTCCATCTTCTTTTCCTCATCCTCCATCTTCTTTTCCTCATCCTCCATCTTCTTTTCCTCATCCTCCATCTTCTTTTCCTCCTCTTGCATTTCCTTCTTCTTCTTCTTCTCCATCTTTTTATTCTCTACCTTCTTTTCCTTCTTCGTGGCCTTCCTCTTCTTGTCCTTTGTCTTTCCATGCTTCTTCTTATTCTTATTCTTCACCTTCTTCTCCTCCATTTTCTTCTTCTCCTCCTCCTGCATTTCTTCGTTTTCATTTCTTTTATCTTTTTCTCCCTTTGTGACCAAAACTATTTATCTTTCTTCATTATTTTAAAATTGAGAAGTATCTAAATGCTCCATATAATAACAGCACTGCTCATTTTTTAAGACTCAGGAAATTCGAGGCCATCCTTTTAATTATAAAGTAAAAGGTAAACTTGTTCGTTCCTATGCTCTACCACTTTTCTTCGGGCTGTGACGATTGAAAACACTTACATTCTGCGCGTCCCTTTCACGGAAATCTCCGAATCGTGCCCGAGGGCGGGCCTCTTGTGTGCGCACAGCGAGAAACCGTCCGGCGCGCAGTGTGGTCCACACAAAGCCGATTTCGAACCCTCTGCCCTGCCTCGCGTCGCTGCGCCCCCAATTCCTCGTCTCGCGTGGCGCTCTCGGCCCTCCACTCGCCCACACACCGCCAGAGAATCCTTTTCCTCCGCAGCCCCAGCTGCAGCTCCCCGCCTTGTCCAGCTCCCCGCCTCCACCGCAGCTCTTCGTCCTAGAGGCCGCTCCATCCACGTTTTCCCCATCCCCGCCCCGTCTCCCCTACCGTGTCACATCGCCATGTGCTCACCACGTGGTTCATCCCCGCTACGGAGTCCCGTCCTCGCCACGTGACACAGTTCACGCGCGCCACTTGGTTTCGCCTCATTGTCTCTTCGCTACATCGTCCCTGTCGCATCGCCCCGCCCCTTTCAGGTGTCTTCGCCTTTGCTTCATCTTGCCCCCATCTTCTAACCACCACGATCCACCAGAGCTCACTAACAGAGAAGAGCATCCCGAATAACCACAACTGCAAGACTCGTCAAATCTCTCCATCACAGTCAGGGATCCACGCCCCGCCTAAGTTCATCCGAGTCACCGCTCCTTGCTCGCCTCACCGCTCATCTGCTCTACTCCGTCGCGCCGTCTGCTCTCACTTCATGCGCACTCCCCGTCACAGCTCCCCGCCTCCACCGCCGCCGCCGATCGCCGAGTCCGACCGTGCTTCGGGCGGGGCGGGTGAAGAGGGGGGGCGGCTTCGGCGGGACACTAGGTGACACCTGTTGGACCGGGCGGCGGCCGATATATCGGATTCAAATAGCCGATGTGGCGGTCGCAGTGCCCGCCCCCGCCGCTGTTTGTCCTCCGCCCCGGCCGCTTTGCTTTGCCGCCCAGCGCCGCACCGCCCACGCCCGCCCGCGGCCGCAAATGCTACAAGCCACGACGAGTGGGCACTCCTTCATTGATTCATTGATTACCGATTCCGGGCAGGCTAACTGCGTAGGTCTTTAGTCCTGTAAGTGTAGTGTATGTTTTCTCTTCGAAGAGGTGGCGGATATATGCCCCCGCTCAGTCGCGACTCGTGATTTTCTAGATAGGGAAGGCTGCAAATGGATTGCATTATATTGCATTGCATTGCCTGCTTTGTATTTCTATTCATAATCTCTTCCGATACAGACTCAAGGGAGTAGCGCTCCTATAGCATATTGGGAAAACTAGTTGATGCGCAATTCTTCTCGCTGAGCTGCATTTCTATCTGGTGAGCACGCCCTTCTTCAGACCCTACGCCCCACCCTTGAAGACTGCCTGACCGCAGCCTTCGTCCGCCGGTAAGCTTGTGCAGTGAATGCATGACGTCACACTTCCTCGTTTTACACAGGCCTTATGGCGGAATGAAGTGGGAGCCTAACACTTTTGTCGATCCTGCCAACAGCTTCAAATGCGTCACGGACGACCGTTATCGAACTCTCAAACAAAAATGTTGATATGGCTGTTACATAATGTAACTCAGAAAGCAATTATTAATAAATAAATAAAAAATTTATAAATATATTTTTAAATTTATTTTGGGCGGCGATTTCTACACGAGGGGCTCCGCCTTTCAGCCTTCAATGACGAGCCGCGCCTGCCCCCGCTAGATGGTTAGAGCCGACTTACACATCGGCTATTGGGGTTTCCCCAACCAGGTATCACCCACCAACGGGGCATCGCGGACCAGCTCTAAGCTCCCGATCGGTCTCCCGGTATAAGGTGTATTATATATTAGTCTAAGTGTGTGTAAGTTAGGGGTGAGGATAGGACAAGGAAGAGGAAGCAACAATCGCGCGCGGTCCGTGGCCCGTTTGTTAGGGAGTTCAGCATTCGCCTGAACATTCTTTCATGAGCAATAAGTCACTTAACATGCAGAAAAATACACAAAAACGTTGCGGCCTCGGTAAGCCAATATGTAACAAGGTGCTAAGTTGTAAACAAAATTAAAAACCGGAAAAAAGTTAAAAAGTAAATAAAACTTTGAGAATTTTGAACTTAAATTTTTTTCACAGCTGAAAAATCTCTTAGACCTCTCGCATTTTAGTCAAGAAACCGCAGTTAACCAAATTACCCTTGAAAACTATTCGTAACTTCTAAAAGCACGCTCTGAACTCACACTCAACATATTTATTAGGTTGCCATTACTTAAACCTTATGTCCCTATATGTAACGGATCAATGATTTTTATGGCCAGGTAACTAACACGGTACTAGTAGCCTTCAGCGTCAAAAATACTTTTGCACACAAAATGGCTTTCCAAAAAGGAGCATTCACACTTCTGAAGAACATCAAATTAAATACTCTTTTTTATCAGTGTGATAATAGTACATTATGAAAAGATGATGTAATGATGGGTATTCATACACGAGTGTGATATTACGATACGAGCGAGAAACGAGAGAGTATCGTAAACTTCACACGAGTGTATCAGTACCCATTACATCGAGTTTCGTACAGTACATTTTGTACGACTTATGGTAACTTTTATAAGTATTACATTGAATCCATTCGTGCCAGTTGTCATGCAGAATTCATTCAAGACCATCTAGCAGATAGCTCCCCTACCAGCCCACCTGCAAGAGAGTACAAAAGTTGCGGTAATAATTCGGAGGTCACCATTTTCGCTTTTTCTCTTATTTCTGGAAGTGCCAAATCAACCTTTGATTCACTACATTTTGAACCAGAGAATTGGCCATATTTAAGGACAACCGCACGGCAACAACATTTAACACAAAATGACTTGCGTTCTGATTTTAACGTTAGTTAAATGTTCCCTCTACCACTACAACTGCGCTAATCAAATAGGATCAAAGTGAAATTACGATCCAATTTATTTTAAGTAATATTCCACGTAAAAATTACTAATAATAAAATAAATTAAAACTGAGAAACAAAATATAATATTAAATGCAATTTAAATGTACATAATCGAACGAAACATTTACTAGAACGATTCTCAATGATTAATGGAGTGTCAATACTTGGTTTGTAAATTTCTCTGTTATTGGCCAAGAACCTGTATTGTAATGGAATCTGTATCGTAAAGAATATCAATATGCAGTTAGTTGTAGTCATCAAATGACAGAATTATTTAATGAGAGAAGAAAAATTAAAAATTGTAATAAAAATAGTTTTCATGAACACTGCAATAATGTAGTATGACATGTAAAGCACAACAGTTCAGTGTACATACCAAGAATATTAAAACTATTGCTATTACAAAACGTGACACGTAAATATCATCTATTTAATGGCGAACGACCTTTCCTATTCCTTAGAGCCTCGCCTTGACATGACGTCAGTTATGTCTTTAGCAGCGACACACTGAGTATGAAAATTCATTTGAAATACTCGCAATGTGAGAAACTATTTGAGAGGAAAATAGTTTTCGACAATTTTTCCTGCATATTTATTTATAAATTGGCGTTTGAGGATTATTTATAGACTGTAAAAACGGACTTTTTCTAAGACCACAAACGTTTTTGGCCACTCATGTATGGAAACTTCCTTTGACTATTTCTGGATAGAAAGTGTTAGTTTCTTGTAAATGCACAGCAAAGTAGAATTTGGCGAAACACAAAGTACTTGAACATCAAAGTAAATAAACGACTGGACGCAAGAAAGTTAACAAAATACTGGGGCGACCTGAATCAATATGGCTACCCTCTCACATATTCTGAATTATCCCAAGACTTAATACCAGGAAGTTTCCATGATTTCTTACTAAAACTAAATCGCGTTATTCCTGCGTACGATTACATAACATTCTCTTCTTACGAAATACTTCGTAAGGGGGAGAAAGTAATAATGAACGTTACTCGTACGTAAGTGCCTTTCACAATTACTCATTTTGTAACTTTTGTGACGTATATCAGTGCCATTTGGCCGATTTCGGGATAACTAAAGACAAGAGATTTCCTTGTAAAGAACAGTCCAAATCAAAAGTTTGCATGCTGAGTGCACTTAAACGAATAGAAGAAGCCTCGATTACATTAGTAACTCATCCAGCTTAAGTTGTTCATCCAAACTGGTTTTGATATTTTTACGTCATTTTTATTTACTTTAAGGGCATTTATAAATCTTTTAAGAGTATTTTATTGTTCCTTTTAAGCCATGTTCTAGGTCATCAAAATCCGCCCCCTAATAAGAGCATCGTCGCCTTGTAAAAGGAATGGTGAGACGCATCGTTTCGATTTGCCATTTCACCCGGGTTTCCGCCAGGCCACACTGTTAGATGATTTCTTAATGTATCTGGGCTTACGTCACGGCCCTTGAGTTTCACACGAGTCCTGCGCCTTTTGGCGCCCAGCACGCGCTCAGGCCTGAGCTCTTCTAATTCAATTATACTTGGGTTTTCGTAACGTGGCGCGGGTTTTCGTAACGTGAGGGGTTGTTTCCACAATGGAATATGGCACACCTTTTTGCGTCTTTCTGGGCCGTTTCGCTAGATGTCGCTTGATCTGCAGCTCTGCTTGGTACGGTCGCGATCATGCGACATCTGGCCGCACGATCGGGAAAGACGCAAGAAGCCGTGCCATATTCCATCGTGAAGACAAGCCCCTCACGCTCCACGTTACGAAAACCTAAGTATAACCCACACGAGATGGCAGTTTACAGGAGGAACTCCTCCCCCTCAGGTCATAAGGCTGCATTAAAATAAGTTCTCTCTTCTGGCTGTTGTAGCGCTTAGTCATGTGGCCTTTTACTACACGAGAGGAGGAAACGCTGAAAATTCCTCCTCAAAGCTATATGGAGTTTTCGCGACGCTTAAAAAGCGCGCGCAGTTTAAACTTGGTGTGAGTCAACTCTCCGATACTTGGAAATAGAAAAATGTGTAGTTTCACACATTTACCAAGCAAATATATTTTCGATAACTGCGTTCCAAAGAAGACTGTTTCAGAAGCAGGGACCGATTACCGAAATAATAGCGGTAAAGGTATTTTATACCGGTATAGACATATCTTTACCTCTATTTAATTTATTACCTTTATTCAAAATACCAGTATAAGATGTCAAATACCGGCAAAGAGGTTTTTTCATCTATACCGGTAAAATAAAATACCTTTAAATATCTCAATTTAAAGGTATCATACCGGTATTTTCTCATGAAAATTGACCTATTGACACTGAAGTGTTTCTGACGGGGAGGTCCCAGGGTTCGAGTCTCGACGGTGGTGGATTTTTTACACTAGCCATGTTCTAGCTGTGTAGAGTACTGCAGTTGGGTGGAAAAGCATTCTAGTGGTCGGGTTTTCTTAACGATAGTTTTCTATGGTTTCTCCCATCAGTTTCGGGCGAATGCAGAAGTACTATTTAAACAAACGGGCCACTGATCGCATATCATCTTTTGTTTCCCATCCTTTCGCCTTAAATACACACTTTCACATACTACGCTTAGATATCTCTGGAGACCAGTCGGAGCCTGGAGTTTGTTCCGATTGATGATTGTTTATTAGTGATTCCTGGCGCGACAACAGCTAAAGTCATTAGTCCCGTAAGTATAGTGCATGAGATTTCCTCGATATGTGGCGGTGATCTTCCTCCTGTGAGCTTACATATATACTTCGGTTTTTATAACATGGCGCATGAGATTTGCTTGTCCATATCGAAGCATATTCTTGTATAAATCTAGTGTCTATCTTCAGGCAAAAGAACAGATATCTGCTTTTGGTTGACACAAAGTCAGTTATTGTTTTCTCTGAAGTGAAGATAAAATTGAATTATTGTATATTAAGGAATTACTAATTAAAGAACGGTCATGGGGATAAAATTGTGCTTACCGTATTATTCTCTATTCAGAGGCGTAGCGTGGGTAATAATTATGTGTATTGAACAGGATACAAATAAAGTCATGTATATATGTTTTACTTCTTAAAATACTTAAACCTTACTTAAAATAATTAAATTTTTTTCCAAAAAAATCTTACACATATGCCACATTGCCAAATGTGCCCCACATTGACATAAGAGGTATAGAACACTTATGATTATAGTTCGACGTTCGAGAAGATTAAGTTATTAGAAAATTGAATTTAAAACACAAATCGACTTTTAATTAGAATTAGAACAATACTGTTGCTATTAGTATTTTTATTGAAAAATAATATAATTGATAGAATTAAAAACAAAACTTCTGTCTTTAACTAAAACTTTATTCGTTTACTTTTTTTAAGACCAAAATCTTTAGGGCACTTTCAATCTCTGTAGCACCACATACCTCTTGCTCAATACACCCAGATTGTAACCATTGTTGATCTTAAAGAGTTTTGATCAATTTCAATTTTGAAAAACTACTCTCACAGCGGGCATTGCTTGTGATAATTGTGAGGAATATTTGGAGCATTATTGTAATATTGGGCAGAGTTTTTACTAGAAATCTTAATAATTCAAGTGGGTCCGAATTAATTAATTTACTTTTATTGCCTGCGATAGCAATAAAAGTCCGCATGTAGAAAATATAACAGGCGTTAGATTAGCAAACATTCGCCAAATTCTGTAGCTGTTCTAAACGCTCACGAATTTTTACAGATATTATCTAACGAAGAAAAAATCTACCGTCTCGATTCATTTTCACTAGACAACTTGGTATCTCTGGTTTCGTCCGCAAGAATGTGTCAATAAAAGTCACTATTCTTTATATGATAGAAATTCTCCCTAAATATTAGTCATAAGCAATCCAATCACAAAATAAAATACGGGAAATTCCTGCGAGTTGGTACAGACGGTGTTGCCTGTGGTACAACGAGCAAGATTCCTTTATAATGCATTCATTTAAAGAAGTCACAAAATAAGTAATAAAAGATACCGTGCTCATTTCAATCGGTCCGCATCGTAAATGCGACAAAAATATGAAATGAAATAATTTAATTTTTACAAGATATTATTATTGTTTATTGTGAAATTTTCCGCCTCCTAAACCGGCTGGCCCCCCTGCGCTACGCCAATGTCTCCATCCAATTCTTCTAAAAAAGGAATATATACACTGAAAAAAAGGATACCATAATTGCCAACAAGATTTCAATAGTTACACAAAACCTTCGTATGCGAAACAGATACCTTGTTGCTTTACTCCCTTTCCTAGTTACAACAGCATCTAAGATTGCTGACCTTGATAGACCAACCTTGATGGACCAACCGGCCTGTGATTTTTGAGAGGTTGATGTTGCTTCATAAACGGACCTGTCGGCCTTATCAAGCCTAATCATGTTGCAAAGCACTTGCTGGCCACAGCAGCCAGGTACCTTGTCAGATTAATTACGTATTGAAGAAAATATACATTGAAAAACATTCAACATCTGTTAAACACACACACACACACACACACACACACACACAATCACACACACACACACACACATACACACACACACACACACACACACACATATATATATATGTATATATATGTATATATATATATATATATATATATATATATATATATATATATATATATATATATATATATATATATATATATATATATATATATATATATATATACATATATACACATATATCACATTATTTCAATTACGTAATACACATGATGCGATAATTATGACTTTATCAAGCAAAGAAATCATAACTGTCATTCTTGCTCAAAACGGGAAAGAAGTTTAATAATTATATTATTTTCCGTCTGTGCTATTACACATGTAAATATAAATGTAGAAAGGCAGACTAATTACGTTATATATTTATCAGCTTCCAGTCCCAGGCCCTCGGCGGGCTCTTGGAAGTGTGTGTGTGTGTGGGGGGGGACAGGAAGTTGCGCGCGCGCCTCAAAGCTTGCTGCAACCTGAGTGCTACGCAATATTATCGGTTCATCCTAAGAAAAATTCTGATTTAAAGAAGTACAAATGTAAGTTCACTACATAAGAACTAATTTGACCCATCGGTTGTTAAATTAACCTTGCATCAAAACTACTGCAAACGAAGGAGAGCATGCGTCAGAGAGTATACTACATGCGTGTTGCTGGCCGATAAGGACCTGATATCAGCTGAGGATTGACGAAGCGCGTGGGACGCGGCCGTTGGACCGCAGCGTCGCGCCGCCGATCTGATTCAGTTCAGTTTGGAAGGGCTATGAGAGTGACTGCCCTTTCAGGAAAATTTCTTCGAAGTGGCGAAAAGCGCATCGTTGTGAAAGTTTTCAATTTGTTATTGTAGAAAAATACGTCGTTGGCAACGCAAATCGTTGAACGTACCATGAGTTCACTGGTAAGTACCGTATTGAAACTTATAGTGTTGCATCAGTGTGGATTATAATCTAAAGGATATTGGTGGATATCTTTTAATAGGTGCCAGACTACAGAGTCTAAAATACCTCTTTGAAGTGAAAATCTTATTTCATTGGAAGTAAACGGGCGAATGAAGTTCGAAAGAAAATGATACCTTCATTTACACCGCCTATTTGAAATCAAACAAGAATTGTCAACCAAGATTAAAAGAGAATGGTGGAATGGAATTGCAACTTTTAGGTACGTATAAATTTCTATCATGAGTTGTAATAATAGAAAGGCATATATTAGTTTTGTATTTCTATAACCTACAAAACTTGGCCATTAATCCAGCTCAAAGTTATTTTAATGTAAATTGTAAAATTCCTCTAAAAGCTTATGTCGAACGAGATAAACAATTATTTCGTTTTACATAATCGGTTTGGATCCTTTCAATTCAAATTCTAATGTTGTTAAGTGGATATGGGGCTTGGCGTCCAAACTCATTATTTTGCATTCCTTTGTGCATTTTTTAATAGTAAAAAAAGTACCTATTAAAAAAAGTTTATTTGATTAGTTTTTAATACTCAATTAAGCATTGCAAATGTGTATTAAAATGTAAAGAAAAAATATTTATTATGTTGCCAATTCATTGAAATAATTTTAATATAGTCTTGAAGTGGCATTAATGGCAATTAGAAATTGTAGAATTAATTGTTGTGTAGTATTCCCATATGTTATAAGTGTACAGAATTTTGATTACTGTATTTAAATTGAGACTAAAGCCTATCATGTTCTGTAAATAATTGAACAAAATAATAATGCATTCCTCGAAGAAAGAAAAAAAAAAACAAAAACAAAAAAAAACCCTGCTGTAAAACACTTTCTATTTTTTTTATTTTTCAATAATTATCACTTTAATTATATTTTCAAATACTATTGTATTTTTCAGGTAGTTTTGGCACAGGTGATGGAAATTGGTCATTGAAACAGGTGATGGTTCATCGATGCAGATATTCATGGATATTGTTAATTCTAAATGGCTATTGCATTCTATAACAAGATCATGAACATGTGTTTGAAGGTGATGCCAATATACATTTTGCTAATTTTGCAAGCATCATGGACTTTTGTGATTTCATTCGTATTTAACATTTACAAAATGTGTATACATTAATGGTTCAATTATTTTAGTGTGTATCATTTTTGACCAGGCAAGTTATTTTAAAATTCTCATTAGGTAATATAACTTGTATTATAATTCTGTTATAGTTTCAATGTGTACTATTTAGTAGTGCTCTCAGAATGATTACAAATGAGTATGAGTAATATAAAAAATTCACATTCTCACTAGAAAAATGTCATTAACTTCAAAATGCTGTTTTTTCAGGACAACTAGAGTTCTGAATCAAGTTCATGGAGTGTGACTATTTGTAATTTTCTTTTGAAAGATTATTAATTTTTACTTCGGTTTCCAAGGAAAAAAGGTTTCAAGTCTTTTCATAATTTAGGGTTCTTCACAGTGTGCTGTTTGTGGCAAATAGTACGGATAACACTGCATTCTCAAACATGCAATGATTTTGGCTATTATTCATCTTCAAAATTGCCAGAGAAAAATATCTCAGATTGTGTTAATGATTCTTGGGCAAAGAAATGTCATTACTGTTGTAATAGTGTTGACCTTGATAATTTTCTGAAACCTTTCCCTTGTCAAGTGAATAAAATACTTTCCTCTTGAAAGAAAACAATTAAATATTACTAGACATGATTCTCGTGCCCTTTAAAATGCTAAAACCTGCATACATATGCCAAATAAAATTTGACAAAATATGCACAATCAAATTTTAGCTTGGTATTTTTTTTTCATTGTCTTTTGAAACAGGAACACTAAACAATTTTTCAAAATTTTACTCAGTCAAATTCATCCTTTTGTGAGAAATGAATCTTTTTGAACATTCTACTACATCACCAGATGTAATTGGAGCATATTTGTAAGATGAAATCTGAGCCAATATGAGGTCAAATTCTGCATTTTCTGCTCTTGAATCTCAAATTTTTTTTTTCTTTAAATTTCATAGAAGTTTTAAATTGAATTTGAATTTACTGGTTTTTATAATTTTTCCTCGGCAGTCACACTTGCATGTCCAAACACAAATTTCAAAGACATTGTAATATCTTCAACAATATTTAATGACTTCAATAGAGGTAATCCTGCTGTTTTCAATTTCTGAATTGGTATAGGCAATTTTACAAAATTTAATTAAATATGCATTTTTATTTTATTTTTTTATATACATAGTTTTATAACATATTTTATTTTATTTTTTTTTGCATGCAAGCAGACTAAGAGTCTGCACCTAATTATTTTCCCTTCCCTTGTAGCACTGTCAGTTACCAGTGATACTGAGTAGTGATCTATGTGTGTGTGAAATTAATCAATAGTATTCGAAGAATATAATCCTAAATTTTGAAGCAATCCAGAAAAGTATGCATTTAACAAAATAACTTGCCAAATTTAAAAGTCACTTCAGAACTGGTTATTAATTTGCTAAGAAAACTTATTATTTGACTCATCCAATAAAATGAAGGCCAAGCATTTCATCCCACGCTAAAGTGATGAGTCTTCTCCCACCTTACACAATACTAAAATTATGATTTATCCCGACCTCTCACTATATTTATTCGCTGTTATTGAGTGCACATTCTTCTCTACAATTTTTTATTGTTGCATTCAGGTGATAATAACAATAGTTATGACACTAACTTGTTGGGAGTGTAGGATTGGTAAATGCAGGCCAATGAGCTTATTCATTGTCAAATGGGCAAAGAGGTTTGTAAGCAATGAGATTGATTCAAATTGCAGACCCAGCAGGTAAATCAATGCTGGGCAATACATTTTAATTCCAGTTTTTAAATTAATTTAACTAATTTAATTTGATTTTATAGTATGTTTGTACATTTAGATTACAGAAATTGAAATAACAGAAGTAAAAAATATAAATATGATTTATGTTGGTGTTTTCTTCCATATACTTTTTTGATTTTAACAGTATGTAAACTATTTATGAATTCATTGTAATTGTAAACTAAGTGTTAATTTTATGTAGATGAATTTTGTGCTAGTGAATGCATGAACCATAAGTATAATGAAGGGACTAATAGAATTGAACTTTTAGTAACCAAAATTAATATAAACATAAAACAAGAATATTAAATTTGTAAAATGAAAGGTTAAAAGAAATAAACAACAAATACATTCGAAAATAATTTTCAGCTACATATTTAGCCGTAATTTAAATAAATCTTGGCGTTTTTATAAAATAAATGTGAATTAAATTTGTTTTTTGGGGATCAGTAATAAAAGTTGCTATTTAAATGTACTTGTGAAACAGTACAGTGAAACAGTTTTGAAACAGTTATAAAACGTTTTTAAAATAATTTTGAAACAGTTATAAAATATTTTTGAAATAATTACTAATGACTGTAAACATGTTCTTAGTCTCCTTGTGTATTTAATCCACCTGATCACATAAATGATTAAGTGGTACATCAATGTTTCATTATCATTTGTTAGCTATTAAGTTTATGTCAATATATTTCATTCTATTGTGAGTTATGTTATATTTTACACATTTTACTTTACTAAATAAATATTTTAATGTTAAATTCTAATATTTTATTTTAGGTACAGGCTGTTTCAGAATATTCATTATATATATATATATATATATATATATATATATATATATATATATATATATATATATATATATATATATATAAAACATTTTCATTCAACAACAATGCAGGCATATTGATGTATGTATATCTACCGTAATAACAGTCAGACTGCTGAATTTAAAGGCTTTTGAGGCTTGTTGTGAAATTTAATTATCACTAAATGCATAATTTTTATGCAATTATTTCCGTTTTTACGGTGTCTGGTTGTGTAGGTAAATATACAGATCTGTTGTTGGATCAAAAATAATGAATATTCTATTAATAGCAAGTACTACGTATAACCCATCCTATACCCGTCAACGATCAGTAATTGTAACACCAATAAGAAATGCTTCAATATGGCAACACGTACGGCTGGCCCTTCAACCAGTATAGCTGTGCAAGCCGACACGGAAGGCCGGCTCCTTCTATCTGTTTGGCCCGGATGCGTCATGACGGTAGGCTGGATCCTCCAACCTGTATTGCTCGCTTATGCCGAGCAGATAGCCAACTCTTCCAACAAGGTTGCTTGGGCTCGGCAGCTTCTACCCGTGCACTCTGACAAGGTGAATTCAGAGGAGTGCAACAAGGGACTCTTTACAATGCAACTTTTCGTTCCAACTATCTCCGTCACGAAACAGCAACAGTGAACCTGGTTGGGCCTATATTATCATGCGTTCCCTTGATGCAGTATAATGGATCAGGTATACTGCAACTGTTCTTTTTTCTCCGTGTACAGTCGACTCCAGTTATAATGAACACGGATATAGTGAACCCTCGGTTATAGGGAACTTAAGTCACTGCTTCCGTTTCACTTACATTACAGATAAGCATAAGAAGATTCGGTTATAGCAAACCTGAACCTCGGCTATAGTGAAAGTAGGAAATAAATCCGAAAATTAATTATTGGATCTCGTATGTTATAAGGCGAGTAAAAGGGCTTTCGGAGAGTGAGACGGTGACACAACAGTGCAAGAAGCATTGAAAGGTGTCGAGACTGTATTATGGTACTTAGAGACTGAGGACAATGCAGAATCAAGTGTAGAGAGTATACAAAATCTGGAGAAAGATCTAGAGAAATTACTAATGAAAAATGTACGAAGCAAACAATTAAAAATAATTGATTTTTTAAGGACAAATGAAGATATTGAAATATTCATTTCGTCTTGTCAATGAATTTTGCTGTATCTCTATATTAATAAAATCAATAATTGTGCAGAAATTCTATTTAATTTTGACATCATCGGATATAGTGATCCTCTGATATAGTGAACCGAACACGTTAGTCCCCAGAAGTTCATTGTAACCGCAGTCGACTGTATCTCTTTTCCAAGTGTAGAATCTCTCTGGTAAAATTTGCTACCATTTTGGTTTTGATTTGTACGTCTACGGAATTGTGGAATATATCATTTCATATAGTTTCGATCAACATAGAGCTGGCATCTATCTAAAGCAGCCATTAGTTTAGGAGTAATGAAATTTTTTGGTGCCACGCCTTGCAGCATTCTGTATTGAAGTCTCTCTTGAAAATCCACCAAATTTTGATGTTCTTTATTTTGAGTCTTCTGACAATGAAGGAGGTACAGGAGATATAGATGCTGCACAATGTTGTTTCTTTTTCCGTTTCTCTTCTTGTCATGTTCTTTGTCTCGTCCTTTCTTCTTTATCCGCGAGATATTGATCTACTCCTGCAAGATAGATTTTACAGAAAGACGTGAATGTCGAACACGTGCATGAAAAACCCCAAATACAATAATTGCATAATGGGTCCCTGAAAATGATATAGAATAAATAAATAAAATAATAAATAAATGAATGCATACATTTCGCTTGTGCATTTTAGAACCAAAATATTCACAATAATGCTCTAATAAGAAAGTGTCAAAATATAGAGCGTAACTTAGAATGTCATCAAGCCCACCATATGCAAGTTTCTTTTTAATTTTTCATAAAAATAGTATTAGTTTACGATATTCTTAAAATTGACTTCCGTAGAATTGTTTAGAACGCTTGCCTCAGTGCACTTCAAACTAAAGAGAGGCCATAGGATATGTCCTTTGCCATCAGTTGTGAAAGGACGCACGCGCTAGAAATATGACACCGGTTGATAGACTTCACGTGACGTTCTTGGCGCTGCCAATGCATTCTGGGAATCAGTTGCCACTTTGTAAGAGCTCCGAGGGCAGGTTGCATAGGCAGTTTCCAGTTTCCGGAGGTCAGCGTTTCTACCCAAGGGCGTCTACGGTTCGGCCCAATCCTTGGGTTTTGCTCTGAGGATGAAGCATTACACACATTCCAGACTATCAATTTCTTTTCGCAGGGTGGAGGTTTAAAATGTGAGCGGCGGATGTTTTTAACCGTTGGCCACAGCAAACTTTCTGCTGTTAGTATGTATCTGTAGGGTGTATGTGTGTGTTTGAGAGACAGAGAGGGGGAGAGAGGGTAAGAGAGGAGAGAGAGAGAGAGGGAGGGAGAGAGAGAGAGAGAGAGAGAGAGAGAGAGAGGGAGAGAGAGGCACGGGTGTACGCTTGTATGCGGACGTGTGTGCATGATCATTTATTTAACTAATAAGCATTTCGCAAAATTATCAACGAAAGGAAGTTATTTTCTCTGTGTGGGTGGTGTGAGCAACAGTATTTTCCAATGAAAATACCGGCATAATACCGGTATAACCTTTACGGACGTCCATACCGGTGTAGATGTTCCATAATGGTAATTTACCGGTATATAAGGATAAAGGTATTTGGTAGAGGTATGGAAAAACACCGGTATTCAATACCTTTTCGGTCCCTGGAGAGGTCGTTACTGCCTTTTTTCCCGTTAAACCCTTCAAGCGTCTCCTTGACAAGCCTTAAAGTTGAATTTTTCTTGAGTCCGTGGACTTTTACAATAATAAAGTCATCCACTGTAATTTTAGACAAAATGTCATCTTCGCTTTCTTCATTGCAAGAGGAATTATAGTCCTCTTTCGGCACAATTCTACTCTCACCTAATGATGGGCATGATGATGATGATGATGATGATGGTGATATGATTATAATTCAAGTTGCAAGTTTGTTTCTCTTTTGATTCTCTGGCACGCACATTTTCCAGGTGAACTTTGATTGGTGAACTTTGTTGGAACAGATCCTCTTTTCCGATCTCTGCATCTTTTTCGTGGTTCACAGTTTGAAAATGGTTTTAGGGTCTTAGAGACATAACATGGTGATCCTTGTGGATTTTGCTCATCACAAGATGAAGGACCTACGGCAGTAGTAGTGCAAGAACGGGATAAGAAGTGGAAAGGATGGAATCCTAACAGTTGCAGTAGTGGTGGAAATAGTAGTAGAAGTAATGTGATTACCTGAAGGAAATTAATCGATGTGAGAGGAGTCAAAGGACGGTCTGTCACGAGTGAACAGAGGAAGTCTGTTTCACAAAATATTTCTTCATTGAAAAGCATGAAACCAGAAGCTTTGGATCCTTTCATAATATTACCAGGTGTGAAAGCAGATGGAGAAATTTCACCTACTAATCCTGTCGCATTGTATTTACAAACGTCTGACTGGGACGGTTGAGTAGTCACCTGGCACAAGTTCTGTTGTAGTAACATGGGAATGGAGCATACATTTTTCCTGAAGAAACTGAAACTTACAGTTAGTATGTGGAGGCATGATTAACAGAATTATACCATTTATTGGGAAATGCAACGGCCTTAATTGATGGGTGGCTCTCAAGATGTGTATGATAATAAGGTTTAACCTTAATTTTATAGGGCTGCTCGTGTTTTACAAAATGTTTGAGAAATTTCACAAACACATCTCCAGTGCATCATGAGGAGTGCTGCTTCATTGCTACTTTGCGTTGTAAAGCATATGACCTTGGAAATGCACGAGAAGAAATGAAAGATGGAGAAAGCCTTTCCAGTACTCCCAATAATGCCACGTATAGCCATGAGTAAAGACAGGATTCCCGTGTAACAACATCTCTTCTTTGCCAACTTAAAATTGGATGAAACCTTGACAGAAATTTGAATCATGAAACAGACGTTATATTAGTATTTATGTTATTTTGCACGAAATAGCACATTTTGGGGGTTACTGCAAGAAATAGCACTTTTTGGGTAAGACTGCCTGAAAATTGCGCATTATGGGTTATTTCTCGACGAATTTGTAAGATTCATAAATATCTGCATGATTCACAATTTTTTTATTTATTGCATTAAATATAATTTACATCGTATCAACTTGTTTTAATTGGCCAATTTTAGAGGTTTGATTTAAGAAAAAAGTTTTTATGACTTAACCTGGTACTGTATTCGGGTGTTCTGTGAAACCCGAATGCCGTTTCATATGTTTTTTTTTTTTTTTTTTTTTTTTTTATTTAAGGTCGCATCAACATCTAAGGTCATTAGCGACCACTATTGCTGTTAACGGTATGGTAACCATGTGGATGAAACGATATGGTGATTGATGATAAGGGGTGAAAGGACGAACACAAATACAACCATGCCCGAGGCGGGACTCGAACCCGCGACCCTTCGGTCCGAGATCACTACGACACTACTGCCTTAGCGATCTCGGCCACCGGGCCGGCTCATATGTATTAATTCTGCATTTTGTTGCCCTATGAACCGAGCGTCTGTACCTCTCATGATACCTAATGTCTAATTAAAATTTCGGAGGGATTGCAGTTGGCAGTAGGAATATGCAAGGTCCCCACGAACTCAGTCCACGGACCTTGGTTGTGGGCGATCCGTTGTGGACTTTGTTCGGAGACTGTTTTCCAAACGGATCATATATCCGTTTTGTCAGCCTTCGCTGAACTTACCAACACGAGACTGCGTGCGCGAGTTCGATTTCACGTCGGGGCGCGAAGCTTGTTACAAGCTGTACTGGATTTCAAATTCATCGAATTTCTGGGAACAGATGTTGCTCTGCGAAATCGAGAAAGAATGAACGCAGTTTTATGGCCGCTTTCTGCGTGCACACGTACATCAGAGCGAGGCTTGACAAACCGGCAAAGTGTAAATATAGAACGAAGATTATTTTTGTTTGAAACATATATTAGATGACACAAGATATAGTAATTTCTCAGAAAAATGTGTTAATGTACGTAGTTGCAAATTAAAATGAAAAAATTAATAACATATCTTCTATAACTTAATTAATTTTACTTTCTCGCACTTACTAACGTAAGAAGAGAAAGTATTGTAATAATGCCCCGAAACACGACGAATTATTTACACAAAAACTCTTATTGCCAGGCTCTGCTAACGAAAAAGTGGATAAATCCAGTTGCTAAATATAGAAAAAATCCTCTAACACGTGGTTTAGCCACAATCATGTTTTCTGCATCCTTTCTGCGTCCGAAAAATCGATTGACGGCAAACCGTCCGTCCGTCTGTGTGTCTGTTCCATTCAAATTCAAATTAAACCCGGAGTTCTTGGCTTCTCACAATATATTGGATGTTCTTCAGACAATATTTTTTTTAATTGCCTTATTATTAGTATTGCGGAATTGGGGATGTGGAATACGTTAAAGCGTGTCGGGGCTGGCAATACAAACAATAAATAGTTTTCCCTCTAATCTCACTAACTGAAAGTGTTAACGATAATCACTATTTCTTTCGTTGAATTTTGTTCGCACATGGATTATTTTTTTAGAAACCTAATGGGGATTACCTGTATTTAACCTTTGATTATACTCACGAACCCCCACAGACTTGGCCAAATAATTTTACGGCCTTCGACGTTTGATTGATTAGTGATTCCAGGCGCGTCAACTGTTAAGGTCACAAGTCCCGTAAGTGAAGTGCATGTTTCTTCCTCTAGAAGTGGTGACCTTCCCACGCTGGATAGTGAGACCCGACACCGACTGAGCCCGCAGGTTAGCAGGGTTTTCCCCAACCATGTATCTCCCACCACGGGGGCACCACCCCAGTCAGGACAAGCTCTAAGCTTCCGCCCGGTCTCCCGGTATATGTAGTGCATGGAAGTGTAAGTGTGCGTGAAAGTAACGGATGAGGATAGGACAAGGAAAACGAAGGAAGGTAGCGCTGTCCTTCGCCAGTTTGTTAGGGTACTACTCCGGCATTGGCATGGTGTTTATCGGAGAAACCTCGGAAAACTACCGTTCAGAGCAGCTGGCTGCTAGAATTCTTCTTCAGACAGGGTCTGAACTCGACCTAGCTGACAAGGTAAAGTCGAAAATTCTGCCGCCGTCAGGACTTAAACCTAAGACCTCCCGGTCAGAGGCATCAATTTATGAGGCACCTCTCCCGGTCTGCCTTTGATGCGAATTCACGCTTCGCCTCTGCGAGCCAGGTTCTTTTTATGTTCTCCGACAGTAGGGATCAGACGGATTGGACCTCTGTGATGTTGTTCACCGTACGGTAAATTGTGAAAATTCGTGTCAGTGTGACAAAAGAGAAGAAAATAAAATGGACAAGAAAATATTTTTGAAAATGTTTCAAACTTTTGAATTACTGTGGAATGACAGACGTAATAACGTGAATAGGGGGAATTTGAAATTGTGTTGGTTAAAGTACGGGATGAACTGTTAAAGGACGCATAAATGTCTTGTTTCAAAATTAAAGATTGGAACTTAAAATGAACTCTTAAAATTTCTTTACGCTAGTTCTTAAACGTCTTTGGTACTCCGGTGTTTCTTCCGAGGTTAGTTCACGAAAAAGCTGTCAAATGTGTCTTTTCTCTTCGCCGAATTTTAACCCAAATTGTACGTCTTTCCAAATTTCTGGAAGTTCTTCACACAATTTGCACGACGTATTCGTTAAACCCTTCGAAATATAACATCACATTATGAAAAGCTGACATTATAGAATCTAGATAAAATCTACATTAATAATTGGAATGTTTGTGATTTTAAAATAACTACCATTTTATTATTGTAATAGCATCCTAAAATGACATCAAGCGTACTTGTGTAAGAAGAGTAATTATAGATATTTTATTTCAGTTAGAACATTTCAATGTGATTCATTGTATTCATATAAAATGGAGAGCTTAGTATAAACGACGCGGCACGCAGGACAGAGGTGTTTCATGATACATTCGGTTGGAATTCGTCCATTTAATGGACGAAATTCAGCCGAACCCTTAGATTTTCTCGAACAAGGAGCCACTCATAAGATGATTCCGACGGTACGTGTAACACCATTACGGAGTTTATATATCTTGAGCACTCGCTATCCATACGATGCGTTGATATGCCCTAAGCAACAGCATCCAAACAGCGGGGCTCAGAGAGAGGCCCCGTTGACCACGCGAGGTGCTGACTCGTCATGAGCATTTCTATAGCCGGGCGAGGAGTTGACGCATCTTTACGCAAAGCGACGTAAAGCGTACTGTAAAGAACGTAAGCCCCTGGTGCTGTAAAGAAAGGGGGGCCACTTGTCTCCCTCGTGGATGACTCATGATTCATCATTCTTTTATAGCTGCGTGCTATAAAAGACCCCTTTGTCTTAGTCCAAAGGGACTCTCCGATGGACCGTTCACTTGAACGGACGTCTCTGTATTCTCTATTTTAACTTTTTCATCTTCATTAAAAAACTTTTGTTTAAGCGTTGCGCTAAAATATCTTCTTAATTTCCGCTGTGCTGATCTGCCATCCTGCTGTCTTTTGAGGGGGCTTGGATCCCAAGAATCCCAACTTAGTAATTGTAATATAACGCCACTCTTGGCGGCGTAGTATAACATATATGCTTATTTGAATGATGTACTAAACAATGCAATTTATTTTTCAAATTCGATTTTTCCATCTGCCCAGAATTATCTCGAGAAGGGCAAAAACCATTTTGTTGAGATTCTCACTGAAACGTTGAGTATTTTTGTAGGCACAACTTTGACCTCTTTTTTCAAATAGTTATTTTATTTTATTTAAAGAACAATGTTTATTTGTTTTTGTATGGAAATTTGTAGTTTTGTTCTTCCTATCGTAATGAAATTTTGAATACTTGACTTTTAAAAATTCAAAAAATTTACTATCTACATGACATAACGTATTACATTAAACGTGTCTGAAATCCCGTAAACTCTCTACTAAATGCATTTTAGTGGAATAGACAAAATAATTGAAGATCAAAATTGTTGTTGGGAATTTGCCGGGAATATGCAACAATGCATCTGTATACAGCTATCTATAGCCACGATTGTGGGAACAACGATGGTAGGGTGTGGTGATGGACAGGATGACCTGGGTGGATTGGATGGGGCAGAGCAGGCCACAGTGGGTGATGATAGGGTAGGGTGGGGATATACCGTACAAGAGAATTCATTCCTTTTCCTTTCCAATATTTGATAGTGAATAAATACCCGGGCAACATAGAGTACTTTTAGATAGTTAAAAATGTGTGAGCTTAGATGTTTTCTCAGTGCAACACGCTTATCTACCTACTGACGGACTAAAGAATCGCGATAATGGCAGCCATTTATTGTGTAGAAGAGATATTAGAGATCACTTGACGGTTCGGCCAGTTCTGACCTACAGTACGGGCAGCCCTTACATTCGCCGTCCATTTGGCCGCTTTAGATATTTTCATTTCTTTACTACTACTACTACTACTACCACCACCACCATCACCAATATTCCTCGCATTGGTATATATTTACTAGACCTGAATTATTCTAATTAATAATAATAATAATAATAATAATAATAATAATAATAATAATTAATAGCAATTAATATGTACCCAATACCAATTATTACATTCATATTGAGGATCATCGAATGTTCGAAAACGGATGCTGAATCCTTGAAAAGGCTTATCAGAGTCCAAATGACCCGCTTCCAAATCCAGCATCCAAAAAGCTCAGTCCAAAGGGTCAATATCCCAAGAAAGATGGGAGGTCGTGGCATCCTTAAAATCAGCAATATACATACAAAACAGATCATCAGCATGAGGGAGTACTTCCAGGCGAAAGCTGTATCATCAATACATAGTGTCTCAGGAAGCAGATGATAACGAAATGCCTTTATGCCTCAGCCAAGATGTAATTGAAGTCCAGCAACTATCCTTCAACCGAGAGATGGAGCTATGGAAGCGGAAGGCAATCCACGGTAGATATCTAGCTGACGTAGCCGACTCCAATGTCGACGTTGGTATGTCGTACAAATGAGTCGGTATTGGATATCTATATCCCGAAATGGAAGGGTTCATGGTTGCAATACAAGGCCAAGAAATTGCAACCAATAATTATCTGAAATACATAATCTAAGATCCAGATTTGTCCTCTGATGATTGTCGGGCCTGTGGTAAATGTAGCGAGACTATTCAGCATATTATCTCAGGCTGTAGTGTACTAACCCCTACTGAGTATAAGAACAGACATGATATGGTGGAACGAATTATCCATGCCCAACTTGTCAGGATGAGGTTTAGCACCATGCCATGATTCACCAAATTACAAGTATATCTCAAAACATGTGCTTGAAAACAACAGCTATAAACTGTATTGGGACCGAAGTGTACTGACAGTTCGAACGGTGCACCACAACAGACCGGACGTAACACTCTGTGATAAAAACAGGAAAAAAATATGATTTGTGGATATGGCAGTCGTCGATACTACCAATCTTACGACAGTGATTCGGGCGAAGATCCAGAAATACCAAGAATTGGCCCATATCGTCAAAGAACTGTGTAATATAGTAAAGACCGTTCCTGTGTTTTTTCAGTAACAGTAATCATTGAAGACCAAGTATACTAGAAACACTTGGAATTAAAAAGTGTGCCGCCATCAGTCTCCAGAAATCCGTTTTACTGAGTACGTGCTCATTGATCAGGAAGTTTCTGAGAAGTAATGGAAGATTTTAGGTTCTACGATAGTCGATGTAAATGTTTCTGAACTGTACACATAAATATGCATATATATATATATATATATATATATATATATATATATATATATATATATACATATACATATATATATATATACATATATATATATATATACATATATATATATATACATATATATATATACATATATATATATACATATATATATATATATACATATATATATACATATATATACATATATATGTATATATATACATATATATACATATATATACATATATATATATATATATATATATATATATATACACGAGAATTTTGTTTATTGATATACAATCTAATTTATAATAAGTATTAAGAATTTGGAAGTCATGCTGTGATAGAGGATATGTGTGACTTCTCAGTCAGTGGCGTAGGCTCAAAGGATGCGAGTGAAGTGTCGCATCCCCGAGTTTTTCAGCTCTTTTAAAACCTTTTTTAACAATATTTTTATATTCCTCAATTCCTTTGCTCCGTTTGTACTTTCCATTATTCCCCATGCGCTTTCCGGTAGGCGTCTGTCACCTCCGTGGATGTGGCAGGCCGTGAAACATCCCTTCGACAGCTTCGCTTCGTTTCAGAGGTGAATGAACTCTCACCATGTGCTGTGTGGAAAATGTGAGGTTTCGGCCGACCGTGATGCGACGCGGTCTCATCCCGGATTTCTCATTGGCGATTCTGTGTTCCCCCTCCCAAAGCCTCGCCATCGCCTCCTTTGAGCACCACCTCTTCTTTCAATAGGACTGGGAATCCCAGTTGTCACGTGCTAATGAACCTCCACATCGGGTTGGGGGAGGAGGGATGTTTGACCACACTACATACGCATGCGCACGCATGTTTGCCAACTGTCCTGATCCAAAACGTGAGGGTGAGACGTGGATTATCAGTACTGACAAAGAAATTTTACCGCACAGAGCTGGTAATAGTTGTTGCCAGTTTTCTCACATGGATTGTGTGTTGTTGCGAAAGTGTTGAGTTCTTGAAACTGCATTTATAGAGTACAACATGTACTAACTCAATGAAAAATCATAGTTTTGAAACTGTTATGCGATTATTAGAATCCTGCAATTTTCGTACGAAAAGATGCGACAAGGCAAGCACATGGTTTGTAGAAGAGGATGAGTTACAAGAGGCAGGAAATAGTGAATGAAAACTCCCAGTGTCCTTTGTAAGGTTTCAAAAACTATTTTGTTCTCAAGTATGCTATGAGATAAGGGAAAATCGACCTCTAATTAAACAAATAAGTGTATTGTTCATGTTATAATGTACTTTTGTGTATTATTGTTTTGTTTATTATTGTCAGAACAAGCAATGCAAAAATAGCAGTTCTCTCAATGATTCTCAAAAAAGTTACTGTAGGTATGTAGATTGTAATATGGAATTGGCTACATAAACAACTAGTACGATGTCGATCCTTCATTGATCTACCTTGTTTAATGCGTAAAACTCGGATCGCATCCCGATGATCATTGAGTAGGAGACGCCACTGGTTTCAATACTAGTGAACTGCCCACGATGAAATAATAATAATAATAATAATAATAATAATAATAATAATAATAATAATAATAATAATAATAATAATAATAATAATAATAATAATAATAATAATAATAATATCGATTGACCTCTTCCCTCACCTAGATGATCTCCATCTTCATCTTCTACTGGATTTGGTCTAACTTAAAGGTTGCTTCAATCTGTGATACAATTTACTGAATGCACTGTACCTTACCTACATGTATCTGAAACGTTCCCAAAGCTAGTAATTGCTCATGCTGTCAGTTGTTGGGTTGTTTGTATTGTGGAGCCAGGAGCGATGAAGGGACTTCGCGTAGGCGGTGACACGGGCGCATGCCGTGGGTGGCGCGCACGGCAGCGGGGCGCTTCTAAAAATAGCGCCCCGAGGGAGCCCTGGGCGCGGCGCGGCGGCGTGCGCAGGGCGTCCCGGGCGCTGGCAACTCGGCGGCGCGGCGCCCCATGTTGACACGTGGGGAGTGCGAGAGCGTAATAAAATGTGATGAGGGACGCCGTCCGATAATCATGCTTCCAATACCTCATGCAACCGTGTTATTGCTCTCGCTATTGATTTCGGGAGAAAAAAGACATAAACGAAAAATGTCAAAATTGCAAAAAATTATATAGGCATGTACTTTAATGTCCGAATGCGAATGTTTACCGCGATGTTAATTGACTTCGAAAATCCGTTTAATACAAGAAAACTTTAATATTTCAGAGCAACTCTTGTAGATAATTTATATATGTATGTGATATGTACGTAAGCATGTATTGAAACGTTTTTATTTTAATTACTAAATGTCAATTGTAACCAATTTCCGAATTCATAAACATTTTGGGCGCCAGGAAAAGGTTACACTTGAATTCCTGATTATCGGTTACTGTCTTCAGATATATTGCAAATAAATACAAATCCCGCTAGCTCGGTCGTCGGGTTCTTATGAAATAATTGTTGCTTCATACTCCGCAACCAATTACTCAAATCTGCCATCCATATGGAGTGGCGAGGAATCTGAAAATAATTCTAAAATGTCTTCTCTAGGATTGCACGTTTTGGCAAGTGAGAATCAGCTTTCTTTCAAACTATGAATTATAATTTATTATGCATGCGAAAAGTTGTTAACTATTATCAATTATTACAATTTATAGTTAGGTCATGACCATTTTTTCTCTGCTGTTATTGCAATAACAGCGTAATAGAACCTTTTATCCTTTCTTGCCTCTTCGTGCGCACGTCGTTCGATGTGTATGCTGCGATGTGCTCGCAGAGTAGACCAATCTTCCTTCTTGTTGAAGTCCTTGACGATCAGCGACCAAGTCGAAACTTCCTCCAACCACCTCACTGCCTAAACTCTGTATCTTGCGCCTCAGGTGGGCTCCTATTTCAAACGGATAATTTTTCCAAGTCGGAATAATATCCTTCTAATATTATTTGCTATCACCTAATCTGGCAATTCACAATTCGCTGGTAAAATGTCTACGTCGAGTCTCGTAACTTCACCGCAAAAATATTCTAAGTTCACTTTCCAGTTCACTCATGAAAATATTACAAGTCCGAGTTTCCAATGGTACAACACGTTAATTTTACAAGTTCCCGTGCACACCTAATGCGGAAATATTCTAAGTTCAAGTTCAATGTTCACTCTCACGAAATATCACAAGTCCCGATTACATAATTCACCTCAAGAAAAACCGCACAAGCGAAGTGTGTACATGATTGTCCTTCAAGGCTGAGGCGGCGCATGAAAAACTCAGTCACGGGAAAAATTGCAGAGGGTTCATTGTATTCCTCTATTCGTTTAATTTAAGCGTAATGCTATGGCATGTTCATTTAGTTGAATCATATGAGTGGCGTAGCGTGGGTGATAGCCGCCCGGGGCGGAGGAAAATTTCACCACCCTCTCATTTAGGTATTTCAATTTAAAAGACTAAAATATACAGAAATTCTAGAGAACTTTTCGGTAACAATTATCATAACGGTATTATCATTCTGTAACAATTATAACAATTATCATTATTGTACTCTACTGTACAGGTTACAAATAAAAAGGTAATGTATAAACGTTTTTCAGTATAATCATATTTATTACAATAATTATCCACGTATGGCACTGACGTTGATATAACTGGAATAGAACAGTTATGATTGTACCTTGACGATCGACAAGATTAAGTTATTAGCGAATTGAATATAAAACACAAATCGACTTTCAATTGGAACTAGAACAATATTGTTACTATTTATATTTTTATTGAAGATAATATGAATCTTAGAATTAAAAAAAACTTCTGTTTTTAACTAAAACTTTATTAGTGTACTTTTTTAAGACCCAAGTTTTCTATTGCTCTATCAATGTCTTTAGCATCACATACTTCTTGGTTAATAGACATGATAGCCAGATTAGTTAGCCAGATTAGTTATTCTTAATTATTTATTAGTTTTAGGCATTGCTAGTGGTAATTGTGAGGAATATTCGGAGCATTTGTGTTGTGCAGAGTATCGTCCTCTTTGGATTTTACATTAATTTTAATAATTCAAGTGTGTCCGCGATAAATTAATTTATTTTCGTTGCCTGTGGCGGGAATGAAAGTCCGCAGTCGAAGTCGTTCCAGCTTGAAGTCCTGCCCGTCAATTTCGGCAGATGCATAGTCTAGATTACATTTAGTATCGTCCGCATCTAGTAATATAACCGCCGTTAGATAAGCAAACTTATTTGCCTAATTCTGTAGCTGCTGAAAACGCTCACGAATTTCTACAGATATTCTATCTAACTAAGAAAACAGGTTCCGTCTCAATTAATTTTCACAAGACAAGGTGGCATTCCTGGTTTCGTCATCAAACATATGTCAATATTCTTTACATATAGAACCCATTCTCCCTAAATATTTGTCAAAAATAGCGAAAGGATTTCAATGTAATTACACGTTTTTACAGGAACTAGATACATGCATTCAATAATATTTTTTAGAGTTTACAAGATATTCTGAATGAATTAGAACTATTTTTATTTTACATATTACGGTGTAATTACATATTTTAGCTATTATATATTTCGTTACATTTTCATACATTTATACTTTGAAAGGGAACACTTCAGATGCGCGTTTGCAATATAGGTTACGGAATCATCTTTCTTACAAATCAAATGAAATGCCTTCGCCATGAATTTTTAAACTACCTTTACTCACTTCATACTCGGAGGCAAAGATGAGCGGATTTTTGTGAACAAAAGTAATTTCAACCACGTGCGTGCTCATGTTTCAAACAGCACATTCGTTAATCGATCGAAAATCAACAAATATATTTTACAGAAAATTTTCTTACTCTCTTGTTCGATTTGTGTTTGTGTGTGTGGAGGGGGGAAGGGTGTATTCCCTTTAATCCCCTACCTCGGGATCCATCGCTGGCTAGACGGTCCTACTACTCACTTGAACAGCGGCTCCTCGTAAACATTGCAATATATACTATGAACGTATTTTATATTTCGAATGCAATTCTCATGTGTGATGAAGTCTAGGGTGCAATTACTACTGAAGAGGTAGAACCTACTTTCAGCTACTCTGAATCCTTCTTAAAAAAACTGATCGGTGACGTTCTTTGCTCGGAAAATACTTATAGAGAACAGTTTTAAACATAATAATAAAATTTATTTTATTATATTACTAAATTAAAAAATTTTAATTAATAAAATTTATTTTATTATTATTATATTATTTACATATTTTCTGTTTTTTCTTACAAGTTTTGGAAAAAATAAGTACATATATATGTACAAAATTTGGCATTTTTTTTACAATAAATTCCGTTCCCTAGTCGTAAACAATCCAAGCTCAAAATAAAATACGAGGAATCCCTACAAAAGCCAGTACAGATGCTAATGCCAGTCGCTAAAATGAGCAAAATGATATTATTATTGTGAAATGAAGCCCCCTAAAAGTGCCGCCCGGGGCGTCACCCCCCTGCCACCCCCACTACGCTACTCCACTGAATCATATAATGGCGTCTTGTACGTTCGCGTTGTGTTGTTTTGTTCGTGTTGTATTGTCTAACTCACTTAGGCCTCATCACCTCAACTCAGAAATGCGTAACGAAGCTTCAACTGAGATATGTGGTGTCGTTGGATTAGCTTGTATCGCGTAAATAGAAATTTACGACTAGTGGGGCTCGTAACTTCATACTTTGTCTTTCAATAGCCTTGGAAACTTCCCGCTAGCAATCTCATTCCTCTTTATCACATAATTTGCTATAACTCCTCACCCTTACGTACATCAGCTATCCTAGTCATACGACGCTGGCTAATGTGTCCTTTATGTGATTAAAATCCCAAATACGCCTCGAAGATATGTGGCGGTCTATTCAGACGCGCCCAATATTTAGACATTGATTAGAAAAATAACGCTTAATGTTCTTATGTAAACATTGACGAACAATTGAAAGTGCATTAGTGGAATTTTATTTTCGTTAATTTAATTGCATTCTCAAGAGCGAGGCTCAAAATGGATTATGGGAATATCAACAAATAAAAATAGGGCATATTCTAATGAAGATAACATGTAAAATCATTCCGTTCAAAATTAAATAAAGTTCGAAATGGTAAAAAAATATTTCCATATTAAAAGAAGACAGTCAGATGTTCCCGAACAGTGACGAACAAACACTGCTGATGTTTATTGAAATAAAGGAAACTAGTGTTTAAAAGGGGATTACGAACGGTGCAAATATTTCGGAACATTTTTTGGGAATTACGGTAATGACACAAGGTCTATTAAAAGAAATTAACGTAAGAAAGCGAAAACAAAGAAACAGTATATTGAAAAGTTGTCTTTTTTCTTCAAACCTCGCGGTCTGAAAATCGAAGGGAACCGCGGAAGTGATCGAGACGCTCTGCGAGACGCCTCGTGTAGTCGGGTCGCTGAGGACTGAAAGTGTTAGTGATTCGAAATGTTGGAATGTTTTTAGTGATAGGAAGATGTATTCTTTTATGTTGTGTGTGGAACATTGAACACGAATTGCAGTGATCGCAGAATTGCTTGAGCAACAGAAAGGGAAGTTCGAAAAACATTTTATTCATTTTTAATCATTCAAAATTTATAGCAAGGCCAAGAACGTTCTAATTTTTAAGATATTGAGAAAGACATGGCCATGCATGCATTATTCATAATTTATTTAATTGTTTTAAATCAAGTTGGCAAAGAGCACTCGTATGGATGTTAAGAAAATTTAATTGAATGAATGTAGAAGCAGAGCACTCGTATGGATGTTAAGAAAATTTAATTGAATGAATGTAGAAGTTAATGTAATGTTGTAATGTTAATAATAGGGTATTATATATATATATATATATATATATATATATATATATATATATATATATATATTTGTTGTTTTGTTTTATATGTATAGTTGATGTTATGACTAACGAAAAAAAATTCACATCTGAAAGAATGAGTAAATCCAACAAAATTTATTCGGTTTCAAAATAGAAATTTTATGGAGTTATTACTTTAGATCGGAATATTCTAGCAAATACGGAGTAATTAAATTCTGTACCTCTTCCCGAAGCAGTAATATTTTGTATTTCTATTTCCTGCATAGCATCGATTCGCGTGCTCACGACCTTAATCAAATTCGTTGAATAAATAATTGGCGTTCTACTGCAAAATTAATTGCATTTAATATTTTCTGTCGGACGTACTTTTGCGTAATTTCTAAGTTTCATTGGAATTTCTGTCTATGCGAATTAGACTTATTTCCTTTCGAATATCAGTTCTACTGAATTATTTTTGTATCGATACCGGGAAATTTGTATTATCAAGCTAGCGTATAATTAATGCCGTGTAATAACATTGCGCGTTTGATGCCAAATACCGCATCCAGTGGTTGCCTCCCTACCTCTCTCGCGAAGCCAGTCGGAGCTTTGTCAGGGGCTGCGGTAGCCTATTAAGTACTGGAAATCACGTCAGAGGGTTGACCCGAACGGGAGAGAACAAGCGTTTCAGAAGGGGTCGCGAGCAGATTAATAAAGAAGATCCACATTGGCATGAAAGCCTTTTCACCTTCTGAATTTGTTGAAACGTGTTCAAACAAATTTTCTTTTTCCTCTGCTCTCTTTCTCAATCTCTCTCTTTTTCTCTTTCTCTTTTTCTCTTTCTCTCTTGCTCTCTCCCTCTTGCTCTCTCCCTCTTGCTCTCTCCCTCTTGCTCTCTCTCTTTCTCTCTCCCTCTTGCTCTCTCCCTCTTGCTCTCTCCCTCTTGCTCTCTCCCTCTTGCTCTCTCCCTCTTGCTCTCTCCCTCTTGCTCTCTCCCTCTTGCTCTCTCCCTCTTGCTCTCTCCCTCTTGCTCTCTCCCTCTTGCTCTTTCTCTCTCTCTCTCCCTCTTGCTCTCTCCCTCTTGCTCTCTCCCTCTTGCTCTCTCCCTCTTGCTCTCTCCCTCTTGCTCTCTCCCTCTTGCTCTCTCCCTCTTGCTCTCTCCCTCTTGCTCTCTCCCTCTTGCTCTCTCCCTCTTGCTCTTTCTCTCTCTTCGTCGAACCATTGACCATCGACTCATCTGCCATAGAATGTACCTGTATTCTAAGAAAAAGGGTAGATCATGCTAAAAACGACGTTTTGGTCATGAAATACATAATTTAAAATATGCTTTGAAGGTCACTAAATTCAGGCTTTGCCTCCTGTTGCAAAGTGTGGCTTTCAGCTCCATGTTGAGGTAGGACCATGGCGAACTCGTTCGCTTTTCAAATACAGTACGTTTGAGAGCATCGAAATGGCTATTTATGCGCCTGAGGGTAAAAACGAAGAATTTAGAGAATATTTCATCGAAGCAAGTGAGAATATAGATTTGTGTTGATTGATCCCCTTTGTCTAAAGCATACCCTAAAATGATAGACGCCGACAGCTTATTTGAAGGGGAGACATTGCCACTTAAAAGCAAGTGGATCAATCCACCTTGTTTCACAGGTGTCCAAAAATCATCCCCATTTTGCAACCACCCTCCCCATCTTTTCCCCCTATTTCCCCCTCTCAGTTTTCCCCTATCTTTCTACCCTCTTACTTTTCCTCCGCTCTCTTTTCCCCTCTTTCTTTCCCCCTCTTTCTTTCCCCCTCTCTGTTTCCCCCTCACTCTTTTTCCCTCTTTCCTCCGTTCTCTTTCCCCTTTTCTTCCCCCTTCTTCTTTCTCTTTCCTCCTTTCTATTTTCCCCTTTCCCTTCCCCCTTTCTCTTTCTTCCTTTCTCTCCCCCCTTTCTCTTCGCCCTTCTTATTTCCCCCTTTCTCTTTTGCCCTTTCTCTTTCCCCTTTCTCTATCCTCTTTTCTCTTTCCCCTTTCTCTATCCTCTTTTCTCTTTCCTCCTTTCTCTTTCCTCCTTTCTCATTCCTCCTTTCTCTTTCCTCCTTTCTCTTTCCTCCTTTCTCTTTCTTGCTTTCTCTCTCCTCCTTTCTCTCTCCTCCTTTCTCTTTCCTCCTTTCTCTTTCTTGCTTTCTCTTTCCTCCTTTCTCTTTCCTCCTTTCTTTCCTCCTTTCTCTCTCCTCCTTTCTCTTTCCTCCTTCTCTCTTTCCTCTTTCTCTCTTTCCCTCTTCTCTCTTTCCTCCTTTTCTCTTTCCCTCTCTCGTTTTCTCTGTCTCTTTCCTCCATTTCTCTTTCCCTCTCTCGTTTTCTCTGTCTCTTTCCTCCTTTTCTCTTTCCCTCTCTCGTTTTCTCTGTCTCTTTGCCTCTCTCCTCTCGCCTCTTCATCCCGCTCCTCCTGCCCTCGGCACGCTCCGCATCACTTGGAAACGCCTAGCAACAAAGAAACCCAGGTGGATTGTGAATTGCTCTTAACTGAAGCGCCATCTTGTGCTGCAGCTCCATCTAGTGGAGATACAACAAAATAAATAGCATAAAATCCTTCTCAATGATTCTAATTCTTGGAGTTTAGTTAAACGGTGTTGGGAGTTCATAGATCTCGAACATACCAATTTCCTCACATATGGAGTATGTTATGTATGTTGAACGTTGAAAAGGATTAGGTGGAACCCTGTGGTAAGCTACTGTTGAAGGAGGCGGATGGCGATAGTCAGTGAATCAGCAGCGATGGAGAATCAAAACAAAGAGT
>BLKR01005735.1:0-73554 GCA_011170035.1 Teleogryllus occipitalis | reverse complement strand
GTGTTGCAGGGCCGCCAGTACTGTGGTCGGCTGAGGCAGGAGGTGAGGGAGAGGGGTGTTCCAAGTCCAAGGGTGCAGAGCGAAGCGGGGAGGAGTGACGGGAGAGTGGGATGGCGAGGTAGGGATGGGGGTGGTGGCCACGGTGCTGGCGCTCCCCGGAGAGTGCTCCGCCGGCCCGACTGGAGCTCTTCATCGAAGGGCCTTCCTAACGGGCAGATTGCGGATCCAAGGGGCGGAGCAGATTTTCGATATTTCACTCAGGCGCCGTTTCCGAGCCATTCGCAATTTGAAAAGACTTCATCAATAACGTATACTCTACGTGTGTGTATTGCCATTCAGATATTATCAAGATACGAAATACGTTACTCTCTGTATATGAAATCGCTAAACTCTGACAAGGCAGAAATTGCCCGTTTGGAAGAAGAGTCCACTACAAATACAAGACTCTATACAAGCAAGATTATTGTCGTCTTTGACAAAAATTATGAAAGAATGATTTTCACTCTAGTAGCAGAATCCAAAATGTCCTGAGGTGTTTGTTTATAAATTGTACATTTAAGGATCCATATAGTTAGTTATCTGAACTTATTGAACTACTATTTGATATCTATTTTCTTCAATAAATTGGATTGACACGCGTATTACAGAATAAAATCAGTTTCAACAGAAAAATCTGAAGAGCAAATTAAAAATTAGGAAAGGGTTCCAAAACGTCACGCACAACGGGACCATTTAAGACGCGGCGCCTTCGGTGGTCGCGCAGAGCCCGTGAAAGAGCCGCAACGCGCCGGGGAGGTTGTAGGCGTGCGCTCACGTTCGACAGTACATAACACAGCGGCGCGTGCGGCAAACTCCCCTCCGCCGCGAATCCACCGGGACCCTCCCTCCGCGACGGGGCGGGCTCACCTCGTTGCGCCTCGCTCCGGGGGGCCCATTTCCTTCGGTGTTGCCTGGCAAGCTCGTCGTCCTCGGAAACTTGTCCTTGCGCTCTGATAGAAGCGCGGATGAGCTGTTTCACAACACGTGTTCCGTCAGATATCGCTTTCGCTTAATCCCTCCTGTAACAGCCTTCTATTTGTTCCGCAATCTGTTGGTGAAGTCCAATAAGTTTTCACTTCCCGTTTATTTATATCAGCCTAATTGCATTATTTTGAGGTCCCGTAATTCAAACTTCCCGTTATTCTTATCGCATTCTTTCCAGAAATAATATTTCAAGTTTTCCAGGGGTACAAATTGTTACAAAGGCTTACTGTTCACTGAACTATAAACAGAGCTAAACTCCCTTAAACTAGCAAATGTAGGACCCTACACGCACTAAAATGAATGGAGAAAATAGTAAAAAATAGAAGTGGAGTCAAGTTGGTTGGTTGGTTAGTGATTCCGGGCACGTCAACAGCTTAGGTCATTATTCCCGTAAGCGAAGTGCATGTTTTCTTCTCAGGAGATGGCGGTGATCTTCCCCCGCTGGATGGCGAGATCCGGCGCCGACGTACCTTCGACTAGTGGGGTTTCCCCCTAACCAGAACTCTCCCACCAGCGGGGCATCGCCCCAGCCGGGACAAGCTGTAAGTTCCCGACCGGTCTCCCGGAATATGTGGTAGTGTAATGCATGTTAGTGTAAGTGTGTGTGTGTATAAGGGGGAGAGGATAGGGCAAGGAAGAGGAAGGAAATATCGCGCGCGGTTCGCGGCCCATTTGTTAGGGTACTGTTCCGGCATTCGTCTGCTGTTGATCGGAGGGGAGTCTAGTCTTTACGCTTTCTGACACATCATAATCGACCCCAACCTTCTCAAAGCAACGTGAACTGTCTTGATCGTTACCTCTCATCATTTTTACCAGATCTTGAGCGTACGTGACAACACTCAACACACGCCTTGTTTCCGTTTTGTTTCTAATTCGATTTATACTTCCCAATTCACTGATCATCCCACATGTGGTCCATCTGTCCAGAGTTTTGCTCTATTCCTATTGAGGCTTCTGGCTCTTCAACCCCGTGCGTTTTACGGTTGCACTAGGGTGAAGTCATATCGGCCGTTCCTCGCGCTGCTCCACTTCTGCTCTAGCTCTCACTTCTCTCCTGACTCCAGTACACCGTCCCCACTCCCGCCTTCTTTTCCTTCCCTTTCACCCCTCTTTCTTTTCCCTCCTACCCCGGCTCAGACCCCTTCTTCGGCACCACATCTACAGTCGATACCATCTTTCCCGCCCCCGATCAAATCGTACGCTGCCTTCATGCCTCAACCCTGCCTCTATTTCGTCGATGCTCCTGTGCCTCATTTCGCCTCCGACAGCGCTTTAGTCTTTGTCTCAGTTTTCCCACCCACTACCTCCGCCTCCTGTTCTGTATCAGTACCAGCCTCCTTTTCTGTTGCCATCCGTACCTTTCCGGGCCATTCCTTTGCTTCTACCTCCGCTACCGAACTTACCTCACTTTGCTCGCATCTAGCCTACGTCACCTCATCTGTCTCCCCCACTCCCTACTCCAACCTCGTCTCCTCTCCGTGACCAATACCACCGTCGCCGCTTCCATCCCTTTCTCGACCCCTCTACCCGTCAATCCTCTTGCGTGTGCTTTCGCCCCAGCCTCCGATTCCTCATCCACCGAAGCCCCGCCGCCACCTCCCACCCCAAGTGCCCGCTTTGATTGATTAGTCACTCCGCCCGCGTCTACTGGTAAGATCATTAGTCTCATAAGTGCAATGCATGTTTTTATTGCGTAAGGTGGCGGTGATCTTCACCGTGGGATAAATGAATCCGACGCTGACCTATCCGTCGGCTAGCTGGACTTTCCGCAACAAGTTATCTCCCACCAGTGGGGCACCGCACCAGCCGGGACAAGCTGTAAGCTCCTAGCCGGTCTCCTGGCATGTGTGGCAGTATATTTCATTTTAGTGTAAGTATTTTTATAGGGTGAGGATAGGACAAGGATGAGGAAGGAAATATCACGCGCGATTCGTTGCACAATTGTTAGTGTCCTGCTCCGGCATTCACCTGGTGTTGATCAGAAAAACACAGAAAACTACCAATTAGAGCACGCCGGCGACTAGATTGATTGACTGATTGATTTTTTCGTGTTCCCGGACGCGTCAACAACAACTCATTAGTCCCGTTAGTGTAGTGCATATTTTTTCTTGGGAGATGGCGGTGATCTTCCTCCGCTGGATGGCGAGATCCAGCGCCGACCTACCGTCGGCTAACAGGGTTTCCCCCTAACCAGGACCACCAGCGGGGCACCGCCCCAGCCGGGACAAGCTCTAAGCCCCCGACCGGTCTCCCGGAATATGTGGTAGTGTAGTGCATGTTAGTGTGTGTGTAAGGGGAGAGGATAGGACATGGAAGAGGAAGGACAGATCGCGCGCGGACCGAGGCCCGTATGGTAAGGTACTGCTCCGGCATTCGCCTGGTGTTGATCGGAGAAACCACGGAAAACTACCGATCAGAGCAGCCGGCCGCTAGAATTCTCCCCCAGACAGCGACTGAATTCGACCTAGCTGGAAAGCTAGTGTCGAAAATCCTGCCGCCGTCAGGACTCGAACCTATGACCTCCCGGTCAGAGTCGCTGCAGGGACATCAGTTGATGCACTGAGCTACCGCTCCCGGTCCCGCCGGCCACTAGAATTCTCCTTAGCTGAGCTAAGCTTATCTAGCTACCTAGTAATTGTAGAAAATCGTGCCACCGTCGGAACCCTAGGACCACCCCATCAGAGGCATTACAGTGACATCAGTTGATGCCCTGATCCACCTCTCCACCCCAGTGCCCGCCCCGCCCCTGCTGTCCATCCGAGGGGCGCGCGTCTCAGCAGCTGCGCCGCCGGCACGCGGCCCCCGCTCACGCGTGATGGGAGGGCTTTCGGGCGTCGTTGCACGACATCCTGCGATACGAGCGCAATTTATGAAATTGGTAGAGCTTTGGAGGTAGCAATATTCTGCCATACAGACTGTAATAAAAACATTTCCAGAGATGTGCTAAGCAGATTTTGAATAACTTACTCGGAGTAAGTAAGCTGCATTGCATTCAGCTATACAATCAGATGTTCAAAGGAAGCAGGTTTTGCCACGTAAATGTGTGTATGAGAAAGAGAGTGACAGAGAGGGAGAGAGAGAGAGGGGGGCAGAAATAAAAGAGGAGAGGGTATATTTATAAAAACAAAATTAAGAAGATAAATAATTCTTTGTAATTTCAAATAAGGCTTGTATAATGCCATTCAAGCAGTAGTAAATCTATTCTTTATTACCAGAATTAAAAGTTATTTTTTGTTATCACGATTTTAAAAGAATTATCGTTACACAAAAATCATTGCTGATCATGAACAAGTAATATTAATTTATAACATTTTATATTATCAAAATGTTTTATGACGTATGTGCCTATTCCATGGAGAAAGCAGCTTTTCATTACAATTAAGCATAGCTGAGTCCCGTCAGTTTGTGAGTGGGTGGGCGCCTTACGTTGATATATTTATTCTGAGGACTCGTCACGTCGTGAGGTAGTGGCTAGCGCATAAACCTTCCACAGCCGAGGCTAGGGTTCGACACCTGACACATGCATCTTTTGGATGGTCAATTGACGAGCCTGACACATGGTCTTTTGGATCTCTCAATTTTTCTTGTAATTTCAGCCTATCAATATTGCTAATTTTTACTTATTGAAACCTTTATTCTTAATTCTGAATGACCTCAGAAGTTAACGTGAATAAACTTAAATCAATAACGAATTAATATTAACTCTTATTATAATTCAAAAATAAATAAAAAAAGAACAAAATTCACAATCAAATCTAGACCTCAGAAACCTTTGACGTTGCAAGCAACATATTGTGTATTATTTTGTCTGCACTAGAAAGTACTATTATTTCAACAAGGCAATTTCTTACACTGGCTATAATAATTTTGAGCACTTTAAATAAAATGCAGAAGTGTGGAGTTAAATTTACTTAAAATACTAAGGAAATTGTAAACGCAATTCCAATGCTCTTCTTAAAGACTAATTCTAACATACACTTAAAAAAAGTCTTAATAATAGAAGACCTCCAGAGTAGACGATAACCCACAATCCTATATATTTTTGTCTCCAACTTGGGTATAAGGGTTATTATTTACTGAAGAGACAAGCAGTTTGCTGTAGGAGTAAAATATATTGCTTCTATATCTTGGAATATTCATTAACTACTTGAAAAAGGTCAATTTGAATATTCTTTTTTACATGAGAAAAGTGAAAATCCTCGTTTTGTCGGTTATTATTTACGCCCGAAATCTTCAATTATTGGGTGATTTGTCTTACAATTTTGGGTACTTTCAGCAATACACCAGTTAAGAGACTTACAGAAAAAAGGCACCAGTAACTTCTGAAGATGATACCAATGAATGACACCGGCTCAGCTTTAGCTCAGAGTCGGCACTGATTCTCACTAGCCAGTGTCAACGGAAGGTTTTAGTATTCGAGTGCCGTCCGTGGCGCATTTTCGATAGCTACATAGTGTAACGTATTGTAGGGCTACAGCTAGCGACCACCGGGGCGCCACAAAGGTGCGGCGGCAAGGGATTAGACGCCAGGGGCCAGGCAGGATGTGACAGGCCGAGGTATTCTGAGAAATCCTAAGAGCTAGGGAAAGGGATGCCCAAAATGCGGGACAGCGCATTTTTGCCGCGTGCCGCGTGACAAATTCTTGGAATCCATGGAAATGGATGTCCAAAAATGCCTGGCAACGCGACTAGCGCGGGCCGTGTGCAAAACCCAGTGACGTTTCAGGTCACGTGGGTGGTAGCTATATAAGAGCGAACGCAGAGCGCGGGGGCGGGGTTTGTTGAGCTGAGTGGGAACCCTCGTGCGAACGCACAAAACTTGCGCCCAGGGCGGTGCGGAGCCGAGCTAGGCTCGTGCGGCAACCCATGTGTTGGGACGCCGTTGTGGACTATATCCACGGGTGACCGAGGTCGCCGGAGCTGTCTGCTGTGTGCGGGAGGCTCGCTGAGGACTGGCGCGGGCCACGAGTCAGTCATTTCATTTTTAAGGATCGCTCCTGCGATCAGGGAAGTAAACATCTACCAGAGCTGAGTAACTTAAATTATTACTGTACATATTGTGAATAAACCTGTACATATTTATCATTGAAGCTCGTGTCTGTGATTATTGTGTATTCCCACGACGTCACAATAGCTAGATCGAATTCAACTTTTGTCTGGAGGTGAATTTTAGTAACCGGCTGATCTGATCGGTAGTTTTCCGTGGTTTCTTTGACCAACACCAGACGAATGCCAAAGCAGTACTATACCTTTACTAGCAGTACTATATCTATAACAAACGGGCCACGGAAAGAGTGTGATCTTTCCTTCCTTTTCCTTGTCCTATGCTCACCCCTTACTTACACAAATACATACATGCACTGCTCTACCGCATATGTCGGGAAATCGATCGGGAGCTTAGAGCTTGTTCTGGTAGGGAAGGTGCCTCCCTGTGGGAGATGCCGGGAGGGAGAAATCCCCCGCAGGCTGCCCCTGTTGGCAGAGACGAATCTCGTCATCCAGTGGGGGAGAAACACCGCCATCTTACGGCATAAAACATTCCGACACTGACGGGAGTAATGACTGAAGCAGTTGATGTGGACGGAAATATGAATCAACCAATCAATACCCATAACCTCTATTTGAGTTGGCCAGGTCATCAGCTGCTGCAACTGATAAGCAAGCACCGCTATTGTTATCCCCCTTGCGAATGCCTCAGTTCCACAGTATTTTGTTGCTAGGAGCACCGCTCCAAGATTGATGGAAAGCTTGACTTCCCGGGTACCGTGTAGAGCTGACGCAAATGATGGCGTGAGTAGTCCCAACCACGTGACAGCACCCTCCGTCGAATGTGCCGCCTGGCATACCTCTGGATGGAAGATGATGAGGGAGTTGTAATGTTTATGGAATATTGTAATGGATATGTAATGGACGTATTGTGATTCTTGATTTGAGGCGCAACTTCGTGTAGTGAACAAATAAACGTGAAAAAGTAGGGATAAGACCCGCCAGAATGCGGTTCGGACAGTGTAACATTTATATATTATAATCCACCTATTGGGAGTAAAATTTTACGCGGAGACAAACCCTCGTGACAAATAACCTATATCCCTCGAACTTCCAAAGAAATGTAAAATATAATGCTGTTAGATGTTGCGAGATGGAAAATGTATTAGTTATTAAATTTTTAAGTGGAAATGTGAAGGAAATGCTAATCGAAGTCAATCAGAATTTTTAAATAATTCAGTGAAAAAACCAGTGAAAAGAAATGACATGTGAAACTATAACAATTTTTATTTGCGACCATTTGAAATTCGCGATACGAATAAAATAACGAAAAAACATAATACCTTGCAACAAGATTAATGCAATTTACTAAAGACTTTCGATAAACATTCTGTAAATGAGCTAAATTAATTGATATTCCAAAAATATTTGTTAATGGGTTTATAAATTAGTTTAAGGAAAAAAACGTTAATGGAAAAGATTTTAGTAGAAATGCAAGAATATAACCGTTAGTTTGAAATCTGCATTTTTCACCTTAAAAACGAAGAGGCACCTATCGAAAATGAACAGGAGATCTGTGAAAACGGTTAAACAGGAAAAACAATGACAGTACATAATCGTTAGAGGAAATAATAGCATTAAATCAATTTTGTAAAAGATATTGGGAAATTAGGTTCTGAAATATAGCGGATAGACCGCATTCAAAGAAAATTGAAAGGAGGAAAACATCTTTATACGCATTCTAATACAAGACAGCGTCGCTTCAAGTTACGATAATATCAGAAAAAAGGCGCACGCTGTTCCAATAGAAAATGTCAAAACAAAAGCAAGAAAACAGTCATTACAATTTGAAGAAAAAAAATTAAATATAAGACAGAAAAATCAATTCAGTTTTTATATCGACAAAAAACGGTATCGACCGCCAAACTAAATCGGTAATGAATGTGAGATGCCACTAAAAAGGTTTTTCTATTTCAGACATTATTGATGCCAGTCCCAACACTCCAAAGGTCAACCTCGCATTGCCTCATCGCGCGCATCTTCGTAGCGCCAAGAGAAGAGAGAGGGAGTCAGGGGCGAATCCAGCCTATCATTGGAGAGGGAGGGGTACAACATAGATTTTTATTAAACAATAAATATGCTCATCATATTGTAGAGTCACGTTGGCGGCCGTACGTTGGAGGAGGAGCGGAAGTATCGCATACCTGTGGGCTGAATAGCCTCGGCGCCACGGCGTTGGGATATATTTAGACCAGGTGGACGCCAGCTTGACCTGGAAGGTCACGTGGTAGACGCGAGCCTCCCTCCTACACCTAGGACGGTCACGTGACGGCTACACTCTAGGTATAAAATCGAGCCGACGAGCTCACACAGGGGTTTTTGTTTTGGAAACATCGCGCGATGCGCAAAACTTTACGCCCAGGCTGGAGCGTGTCGTGCCTCTTGCACGGGTGACGAGGTCACGGTAGTGGCGCGGGAGTAGCGTCAGTGGAGGCGGGGCCTCCCTAGCTATGTGGGGTATCCACAGGAAAATATTCAAAAGTGTGTAGTTTCGGAGCAGAATTTAGTTATGGTACATACGAGTAAATAAACTTGTACATATTTGTAAATGTCTGTGTGTTTTTCTCCATAACGCCACACAATATTATTTTTTAAATAGTTCTAACATAAATAAATATTTAAATTCATTTTGCCAAATTAAGGAAGGTAACAAACGAAAACTCTAAGCTTTCTGAGGCGGGCATGGACCCCTTGGCTTTCCCTCCCCTTCGTTACTGCAGGGAGTGGCGTCAGTCAGCCATCACGCGTCCCAGATGCGGCGTGCGGTATGCGGAGGGTGGGAGGGAAAGAGGGTCTACTATTGCGCGCCGGCTGGTGGCACTGAGCTTGCTGGGAGCGCGCACCCCCCTCCACCCCGCGCCGCCCACTCCGCCCCCCCACCCTCCATCTCCGCGCCGCTCACTCCGCCCCCTCTCCCCCTCCACCCCCGCGCCGCTCACTCCGCCCTCAACCTTCCCTTCCCCGCGCCCCGCCATCCGTGCCGTTTCTGCAACTCCCCCGGCCCCGTCAACCACGCCCCATCTACAGTCGTCGGTTGCGTCCGTCGGCTGCGGCCCTCGCCCTTGCACTTGCACTTGAAACCCGTGAAACAACTCACTACATCCAACGTCGTTTCCGACATCACCTCTACCTTTTCCTCCATCAACCCTATAACTCCCACCTCCCAAGCGGTCTCCATCTTCTATCACCTCGACCAATCTCGCCCCGTGGCAGCCCTCCCCTGCCATTTTTAATACTGTTCCACTGGCTTAGATGCCTTAGGATATCAACAGATGACATTACACGGCCTATGACCGAGAGGTCCTAGGGTTCCGACGGTGACGGAATTTTCGAGATTGATACTTAGCCATGCCGAATTCATTCGCTGACTGGAAGAAAATTCTAGCGGCCGGCTGTTCTGATCGGTAGTTTTTCGTGGTTTCTTCTATCAAGACGGGCGAACGCTGAGCAGTACTCTAACAAACGGCGTCACTGAGCGCGTGCGATAGTTCCTTCCTCTTCCTTGTCATATCCCCACCTCTTACAGACCTTTACATGTACTACACTACCAAACATGTCCAGATCTACCTGGTTAGGGAAAATACTGCAAAACCGACCTGTAGGTTGGCTATATCTTACCATCCAGGGAAATATCATCGCTATTTCCAGGGGAAAACATGCATTACGCTTACGAGACTAATGACATTAACAGTTGACGCGCCCGGAAATACGAAATAATCAATTACTGATGCCATCCCCATTGCCCTTCTCTCTTCTCCCGCCCCAACGCCACCGCAATTGGCACTCCCACTCCTAGCAACTCTAATGCCGCTCCCCCCATTCTCTTCCCCACTTCTAATACGATTCTCATTGCCCCCCCTCGCCATCTCTAATGTCGCCCCCTATTGCCTCCGCCCTTTTCACCTGAAATGCAACTCCACTACCTTCTACCTTGCCGCCTCTAAAACCGTTTCCGCCAACCCCGCTGCCCCCCTCTCCAAGCCTAATGCCGCTCGGGCGAACCCCATCACATTCCCCGCACACACGGCTACCACCACTACCACCACCACCACCACCACCACCACTCCCGTCGCTACCACAGCCATCCGCGCCGCCCCCGTCGCCCTCAGCACCGACGCCGCCCGGCAGCTCGTGCTGTTTACAAATGCGCCGCACCTGTTTAGCACCTCTCCTAATTACCGCCATCTGTCAGTCGCGCCGCCGCCAGCGACGGCCGCGCGCGGCGGCTGCGGCGCCGGGGACACGCGGGCGGCGACGGGCGAGAACGTGGGCGCGAGAGGGAATGCGAAGACTGGCAGAGGCAGAGAGAGAGAGAGAGAGAGAGAGAGAGAGAGAGAGAGAGAGAGTGGCGGAGGTACGAAATGAAGTGGAAGGAAGAAGAGGATATTGAGGGTGGCGTACGATCCGCGAGGACGTCAAATGAGAGAACACATATAGAAAAGTGGGTATGTGAACACAGGATATCAGAATGACGGTGAGTAAAAGAGAAATAGAAGGAAGAATTATTTGCATTTTACGTAGCGCTTCACGAATGTAGTGTTATAAATAATAAGGAGAAGCCAGCGAAGTGAAACGGAAGATGTAATTACAAAAGGGAGAAAAGTATATGTGTGTGTGTGTGTGTGGTTTAGTAGGAAAGTCTGTATATTGGAGAGTAAGGAGTGTACGTCATGCTATAATGTGTAGCAATAAAATGTCTGCAATAACTACAAAAAAGGCATATTTCAACAAAAAAGAATAAGGGAATGGGATGCAAAGGAGGTATAGTGGATGAACACCTCATCAAAGCACACAATCCCCAAAATACCACGCGCCAGGCGAGAGAATAATATAATGGCCGAACAATAAAGGAGCGTGAGAATGAGGCAACGGTGCTCAAACAGTTTAGATACGGCAGTCTGTGAGGGATTATACGATGTACAAGCCACGTACACGGCGGTGAGCATGTACGACACCGAGCCCCCGCAACAGTGGAGGGAGGGGGGCGTGGCCCAATAAGGGCGTGGGAGGCAGCGGTGGCGCCCGTGATAGCGTGTCGGTGTCGGTGGCGGCGCCCGCGGCCATCAGCTGTCTCATTACCCGCTAACGCCCCCGCCGGCGGCAGCGCTCCGCCTCAGGCTCGCTCCCCCCCTCCACTCCCCCTACCCCTCCCCCGCTGACCCCGGCAGCACCACCGCCTCAGGCGTCGCAAAGCTACCGCGTTATGGATAGATGGCTGCCGTTCCGTCATCGTCGCCCGCCCGACAGCGGGACTCTGTCATAACGCCATAGGGCGGGGTGGGGGTGGGGGGCGGGAGGGGGCGGAGTGGGCGGGGCCCCACCGCGATCTGTCCCTCCCGGCCCCCGCCACGCGGCGTGGCGGCTGCGTCACCGAACGCTCTAATGAAGCCGTTTGGCATCGCGGTCGCGGTTAGGCGCCTCGCCTCCCCGCAGCCCCTCCCCCTGCGACGTTGCCACTTCCTGCGATTTAAATGGCAAACGAAGGAGAATCTGGCAGGGAATCGATAGCGCTTGGGATATCTCGGAGAAGCACTTCTGCTGGGAAGGCGGATCGGGTTGTGACATGATCTGCCACCCATAAAACGTCGTCTGTTTAAAGACTTCATTACAGTTGTGAATGTGTAGTTCGTTAAAAATACATATCAGAATATTGAACTGAAATGAATCCTGCTGTTGGATCCCGATTGTTTTTTTCACGGATGTCACAACTGAAGTGCTTGTGAATTGTTGTCAAGAGGAAGAAAGTTACAGCTTTGCGGTTCCTGTGGTAGGAATACGAATTCGTTTCGCATTACGATCGCTGTTAAACACTTGTCCTCCTCACACACACATACACACACACACACACACACACACATACATACATACATACACCCCCCTCGCCTGCGATATTGGCGCTTCCAGCGATTTAAATAACCCAAACAAAGGAGAATCAGAAAGGGAATCGATACCTTCCGCGATATGCTTGTAGCATAAAAGTTCTTCTGGTGAGTATACAGATCAGTCTGCCTTATACCAAAACTGTATCAACTGATCTCACCAGTACACAATGGGATTCATTAATTCACTTACTTAGCCATATTATGCTTTATTATTTACGTTGGTAAACACGAGTTTAGCTCCTTAGCAACCAAACTTGTAAACAACGCATTAAGAGCGCGTCCAAAGCAACGGCCGTTAAAATACTCGAAAAACTTCATAAAATATTTTATTTTAGCTCACTCTCGGGTTTATATTTTACCAGTGCACATGAATCTTTGGACAACTACATCCCTTTTGTCCAACTAGTCCCACTTGTCCTTTTTGTTCCACTTGTCTGTCCAATTTCGTCCCCTTGTCCTATTTCTTCCCCTTGTCTCATTTCGTCCTCTTATCCCATTTTGTCCCCTTTGCATATTTCGTCTTCTTTGTCCCAATTCGTCCCTTATTCTCATTTGTTCCATTGTCTTATTTATCCAATTGTCCCATTTGTCCCCTTGTCCCATTTGTCCCCTTGTCCCATTGTTCCATTTGTCCCCTTGTCACATTTGTCCTCTTGTCACATTTGTCCCCGCTGCCTCATTTGTCCCCTTGTCCCTTTTATCCCCATGTCCCATTGGTCTCTGTCTTCGTTGCCTAATTTGTCCCGTTTTCCCTATTTTGTACCTTTCTTCCCCTTTTCCAATTTTTGTCCATTAGTTCCCATTGCCCCATTTTGTTCCCTTGTCCTCTTCGTCCTTCTTTCCCTACTTTGACCCATTTGTCCCCATTTGTCCTTTTGGTCCTTCCACGCCCAGCGATTGTTATTTAAAAAGCGAACCAAGACCCTTTACCAATAACCCTTGCTACAAAACATCGAGAATGACTATTCTTGACTCATGAATGTTTGAAATGTTTATTTTGAATAACTAGAAATTACGAAAATCATTATAAATAACACATCCTCTGTTAGTCTTTAAGGACTCGGCCGGAAGGTTAACTACTCAGATCCGCTATCGCTCGGCCTCGCAGTTAACTTTGCGGTCTCGCCCTTAAATAATAATTTAGAGGACTTAACTTTTATTTTCTTATTTATTCTCATCTGTACTTTAAAAAGTATATGTTTAGGAAATAATAAATGTGCTTTGGTATTATTCTTTTATATATGTTACTAAATAATGTATTAAAATTTAAACTTTTAATGACAAAAATGCATTGATTCGTTCAATATTTTGTTAAAACAATGATAGAGGAATTACATTTATTATACATTCAAAATGAAACATTAGAAGGAAAAGCTGTCATTTGTTTGCCACAGTCAGTTTTCTCACGAAACAAACACTGAACATTTTTGTGAAACTTTTCTCACCATCTGAATGCCAACTAATGGATTGCTGGTGTATGCAAACGAAATTTGAAACATAGCTAACAAACCAATTTCAAACCCCTTTTTTTCTCCGCCGTTTGAAGATGTATTAAATATCTGACTTTGCCGATAACACTTATAGCTTTCACTTTGTTAATAATTTTCACATTGACATGACAGTTATCTGTATTCTTTTCCCAGTATCGAATGAAAGGGAAAAATGCGGCGCATTTAAAAGACTCTTTTTGCTCTCATCAGCGAAGCAAAGCTGCTCAACGATACCGACCAAAGCGAAATCCCAGAATGTGTTCTCCGCCAGGCTGTCACTCCCAAGCATTTTAATATTCCAGACGAGGGTGACAGGGGCAGAGGATCGATGCTCTGACACGATCGCCAACACGCAATTCTGCCTTTGATCTCGGCTTTGGTAGACAAAGGCTTTTAAAGTTTGTGAGTGATGTATTATTAATACGAGATCACGACATAATAAAACACCTTTGGATATCAAGTTATAAGCAAAAATCGGATACATAAATGAATTTGGATATTTTAAAAATATTTTGTCTCAAAAACTTTGCCAAAGTCGGTGACACTTATATCTATCCTGTGACACATTCGGTACTGCGCTACTGGCTAGTTGCTATTTAAAATCTCGAAAGAAGATAACTAACCAGACGTGAAATAGATATACTTAAGTCTTCACAAAACAAAGCACATTTATTTGCCGTCAGCTCTTCTAAAATTGCAGTTCTATAAAATGACATGAATTAAGCCAATATCTTTCTAACCGAACTATCAATTTGAGGCGCAGACAAATTAACGCGAGAAGTAATTACCCCATTTATTTATTCTTAAACTTTCTTTGCGTTTCTACTCTTCTCTCTCATCTTGTCCATCGACTCGTCAGTACACTCTTGATGAATCAGTTACTCTTTTTCCACGAATCAAATCACGATATTCCAAAGATCTACTATATCATCCTAAATTAGCTGTATAATATGTTCATGTAGTCCTTAATTTAAATGAATTTTGTACTAAAAACGTTATTTGTATTTTTCTGAAAGTTGTTAGTCTCTATTTTTTCAAACATTGTGAAAATATGATGAAATGAAAGTTCAAAAATGCAATTTATGTGTATGTAACCTAAAACCCTTGAAAGTCATAATTTTGCCAAACAAGGATAATAATGTAAGCCCATTGACTTGCAATTCTGCAAATTGCATGCCGCCTGAACGTTGCACGTCATTTATTACTACGCACGCCGTCATGTCAAATGGTATTAAAAATATTTCCTATTCCCTTCAAATTGGGAGAAGAAAAATTCTAGAGTAGGCTACGTAAACGCAACTACAATGGTAAGTGCAACATTTTACGCGTGCAGCAATGTGTTTGAGCACAAGGGAGCAGAAACGATGTAACCAAATTGACCACATACATGCTCATAACTCACGCCTTACAAACCATGCATGATGAAACACGCACTCTCCCCTGTATTTTCACGCAAAATTGTGCTAAAAGTACTCAATTTTTCGAAAAATTGTACATGACCTTATTTAAAAATCTATCTTTAAGGAACAGATTTCATACAGGAAAAAATTCTATCTTTAATATTTACTTATAGGAAAAGTCCGAAAATGTTTGAACTTTTGCAATTTTTTAAAAATCACAGTTTTCAAAGAACGTGAGACATGTATCATTCTCTTGAACGTTCTTCACACTATTCAACAATAAAATTTAATAAAAATGGAGCAATTGTTTTGAAAATTTGGAAAATGTCCCAGGAGATTCATGTAAAGTACTCCCAAAATTGCAATATCAGTTTCAAGGAGCCGCGACATCAGCCAGATCGATTGGGGAATATCAGTTTTAGAGAAAATCGACTGAATGGTTTAGGCACTAGCGTTGTTTACAGACGGACAGACAGAGAGACAGAGAGACGTTTTACAGCCATTCGCGTTTTCGGTATCAATCACCCACAAAATACAGATTTTATCTGATTTTTTTTTCTAAACTTAGCAACTGGATTTATTCACTTTTTCGTTACCAAGGTCCTGTAATGAGAGTTTGTCTGCCAAAAATTCGTTTTTTCAGACAGCATTACCTAACTTTGTCTCCACTGCGTAGAGAGAAAGTAATAATGGTACCCGACGGTGTATCCGCCCCAGTTTCTCTCTCATAAAGTTGTTTCAAACGACACTTCTCACACTCAAGTGGACAATCTCACCACTGGGACGTCTCGCTTAACGTCGTAGACGATGTTCACATGTACTCGCGTTATACGTGCAGCAACTTTTGCACTCTCTTCTCCAGCAATGGTGGATCGTGCAATAACTTCTTTCTTCAACAAAATGTTACTACAGTCAAGTACGCAGGTAGAATATTTGCGAAGATAGAAGCGATATTTGTACGACATGTTTTCGTTACAATTAATGTTCCATGCGTTTTTATCCAATGACGCACTCTTATTACGGTCCGATTTTAAAAACGTTTTGCGTCAAATGTGTGTCTGTATTATACATATGTAAACCTCAAAGATTCAAATCTAATTCAAAGAATTAGATACCATTACCACATTGGTCTGGAGTTGACACTTTCATTTTTGCTCAAAATTGCAAGAATGATTCCTCTGAAAATAATTTTGAACATCAGGGTAATATTTCCGTTTCAACAGTTTTTTCCTACGTGGAAGAACAATCAATTATATGCAAGTGTATTTCCTAGAAAAATAAAATAAAAAGGCCTCTATGTAAAATAGAAGAAACTTCACGACAGTTACATTTTTTATTGTCCCCAGAGATTTCTTCTCAAAAATGGTTTATGATTCACATTTTAATATCGTAACAACACATATTATTAAAAAAGACGGTGACTACCTTGAATTTCACTGTGCAGAGGAAAACTGCAAATACTCATCAGCAAAAACACAAAATGTAACGGGGAGTAATAAATAATACAAATTCATTCATATTTAATATTACATTGGCATGGAATATTTCAGTGAAAGGACTTTTAATGAATACTAGCTGACCCGGCGAACTCTGTTCCGCCTTAACAGCCGGTCCCATCTGTTTCTCGCGTCGCACTCACTGTGAGAAACTGTACTATCCTTGTTGCACACGTGATAATAAACCAATTGTAGATTTGTGTTTTTCTCTCAAACAAAGAAGAATTTAAAATAAAACGCTCTGATATTCAATAGATAATTAAAAAATCTATTACGTAGCAGAGCGTTTTTTTAATTGGTTTTTGTTTAATAGAGAAATACGAAGCTGTAATCATAGGGACCGGCTGTTAAAGGCAATAAATAAGCAGATTTTGGAATTTATTAAGTTAAATTGTTTATTATAAAATAAAAATAAAAAAATTAAGTAGATTAATCATTTATTATTGTTTTTGTATTTTGGTGCATAGGTGGCACTCTTCAGTTAAGTACCTTCACGCGAAAACATGCGAAATCACGCGAAAACGTGCGTTCTTACACAGGAACGCTGTCGAACGGGATAAAGAGTATCCAATGTCCGTCCCCTGGCTCTAAGCTTCCTGCTCACCAATTTTCAGCCAAATCGGTACAGCCGTTCTTGAGTTATAAATAGTGTAACTAGCACGACTTTCTTTTATATATATACTAGCTGACCCGGCGAACTCTGTTCCGCCTTAACAGCCGGTCCCATCTTTTTCTCGCGTCGCACTCCCTCTGAGAAACTGTACTATCCTTGTTGCACTCGTGATAATAAAGCAATTGCAGATTTGTGTTTTTCTCTCAAACGAAGAAGAATTTTAAAAAAACGCTCTGATATTAAATAGATAATTAAAAAATCTATTACGTAGCAGAGCGTTTTTTTAATTGATTTTTGTTTAAGAGAGAAATACAAAGCTGTAATCATAGGGACCGGCTGTTAAAGACAATAAATAAGCAGATTTTGGAATTTATTAAGTTAAATTGTTTATTAGAAAATACAAATAAAAAATAAATAGATTAATCATTCATTATTGTTCCTGTATTTTGGTGCATAGGTTGCACTCTTCAGTTAAGTACCTAGTGATACACGACATTTTTTGTTTTATTATCAGGCGCAGGTTACAACAGGCAACAATGACCGCTAACATGTGAAATCACGCGAAAACGTGCAAAAACGTGCGTTCTCACACAGGAACGCTGTCGAACGGGATAAACAGTAACCTATGTCCGTCTCCTGGCTCTAAGCTTCCTGCTCACCAATTTTCAGCCAAATGGGTACAGCGGTTCTTGAGTTATAAATAGTGTAACTAACACGACTTTCTTTTATATATATAGATAGATAAATAAACACAGGAGAAAAAATCAACAAAATAAATAAAAACTGTTTTGATCATAATTTCGTAAATTTGGTGTATTTGTATCTCATTTTTTCATGCTATGTTTATTGGATGTCCTCCTTTCCAAAAGGGCCAAATAAGGCAGATGTTTGCATTTTTGCTGACACACATGGTATGTTTGATATGTCGAGGCAATGTAACGGGTTCAACGACCATGAACGGACATCAAGTAAGGAAAAGGAGCGAGCCACACAGAACAATGTTAACATTTTCATATAATAATGTGGTTTCACTATTTTGTAGTTCAGTGTAAAATATATTCCTTGTAAATGTTTGTGCATTACAGAGAATAAGAGGGTTGGTCGAAATTTTTTAATGATAAAACTGTTCACTAATGTTTTCCTTTTAGTTGAAAGCTTTTATGTTTCTCACATTTTTCCTGTAAAAATCAAGTATGTTGCGTCACGTCTTCAAACGTAAAGCGCGATGGGAATTTAATTCAGAGAACTATCGTATATTGAATATCATGTGTTGTTAAACAGATGTTGATATTTTGTGAAAAGTTAATCATAAATGAAAGAGGCAAATGTCAATAAACGTTCCATTACTATGATTCACAACACTCTTGAATTACATAAGTGCAGTTATTTCTATTGCAGTGGTTACTAAACCGAATCCTCGCTTCACTAAACGATCACTAAATTTCAGCTTTATCTTCCCATTGCAAGAGAATTCCGTACAACTCAAACGCTGTATCAGCAACGCGAAGATGGTAGCCGTGCGCTCCGCAGCTTATGTCCCCGACCGGCACAAACGACGCTCGAAAAGAGACATGCGCCGAATCCAATTTGCAGAGGCAGACCCCTGTTTATTTACTTGTTGGACTGCACTCTCCGAACAGACGAGTTTAGAACTGCTAACTCGATTGCCCGTCGCGTCCAATTAGCTCTGCACTTTAAAGTGGACGGCGCGGCGCGGCGTGGCGGGCGGCAGGCAGGCGTCGCGGTGCGTTGCCTACGCAGAGCAGCGGAGCGGGGCGGGGTGGAACGGAGCGGAGAGGGGTACGGCTGAACGGAGAGAGGCGAGAAAGAGAGGAGCGGGGTGGGGCGGGGTGGGGAGTGTTGGGGCCGGTAATGGGAGAGAGGCAGGTATGAGAGGGAGGGAGGAACGATCCGAGGCGAGGCTGCGTGGAGCGGGGTGGGGCGGGGTGGGGAGTGTTGGGGCCGGTAATGGGAGAGAGGCGGGTATGAGAGGGAGGGAGGAACGATCCGAGGCGAGGGTGCGTGGACCGGGGTGGGGCGGATGGTGCGGCGCGGGATTGGGCCTGACGGGGTGGGGGTGGGGCGGAATGGGTGGGGGTGAGGAAGAGCGGAGCGGGGTGTGGTGAGTCGGAACCGATAGGAGTAAGGATGAGCGGAGCGAGGCGGGGTGGAGCGGGATGGATGGTAGGTGGGAACGGACAGGGATGAGGAGCGGAGCAGAGCGGAACGGACAGGAGCGAGGAAGAGAGAAGCGCGGTGGGTTGGAATGTCCGGAGCGGGATGTGGGGGGGAGGGGAGTATAGGTGCAGGGAGTAAGGGTAGGGCGTGTTTGGGTGGGGTGGGACGGAATGGGCAGAGGTGAGGGGAGTGGAACGGAACCGGGTGGGGAAGAAGATGCGGAGCGGGCCGGGAAGTGTTGGGGCAGGATTGGTTTGGTCGGAACGGACAGGGGAGAGGTGGAACAAAGTGGAGCGGGGCGAGGTGGACAGTGGTGCAGAGCGGGATGGGGCGGGGCAGAGTGGGGTGGAGTAGGGCGCATGAGTGAGGGATGGGGTGGAGCATGATGAGACTGGGGTGGGGCGAGGTAGGGTGGTTTGGGGCGGGCTGGGACAGAGTGGGTGCGAGCGAGGCGGGGAGTAGAAGGTTTTGTCAGTGAGAAGCGGGGCGGGAAAGCGCAATAGAATAGAGCGAAGCGGGACAAGGCGGCGAGGGGCGTAGGGGCGGTACGAGGAGGGTAGGGGAAGAGCGGAGGTAGGGAGGGCGGGGCGAGGCCGGGAGAGGCAGTGCGCACGGCAGGAGCGGAAACTTTGTGCGCAGCACACGTGCAGGCCGTTCATGGTGACCGAGAAACCGCCCAATCCTGCGCAAGTGAAGAACGCGATGGATACCTCGTAGAAGAAGTGAAATCAAATGGAAAGAGTAGATTTTTAGCATCCACTTGATACCCTAGAAAGTCAATGAAACGTGTAATGATTGACAAACTTTAAAGGTGATATATTCCTAAAATATGGTAATAAACTTTCTTAATATTTCGTTGATCTATTTTTTCGACAGACTGTTCGATGATTGCAAAACAAATTTTATTTATTTCCAACAGAAAGTCACCCAAATATCCCAGCTAGTTCTGCACTTCAGCAGTTTGTATATGATACAATGGCCCGGCTACGCAGCGCAAACGACGAAGTTAGATTATAGCAAAATATCAAGTGTAAAGAATTACCCATTAAAAATATTGATTTGTTTGTCTCACAAATGCGGTGAAATTGGTTATAATATTTACTTTATATATTAGTTATAATATAATATAAACTTAACAGTGAATAATTAATAAAATCTAATACAATATCTAATGTAATATCATAAAATATATAAAATATAATATATTATAATGCACTTTTAAATATCTTTTGTTTCTCTTTTTATATAAATGCAGACGTTGATTCTCCATCTGGAGCGAGAATTCTCATTTTGGAGGAAAATTAATGATATAATGTTAAAAATGTATTACGGCTCATAATATTAATAGAAAAGAAAATCGGAAATGAGAATGTTATTTTGTGCTATTGTAACATCTATCCACAATATGAAAAATGTCCGGGCAAAGGACCAGACAGTCTGAATCCTCATTTAATTACTGGAATAGGAATTATTTTCTAATGAAATGAATGTAATGTTTTTAAGATGTAATGAGTATAATTAAAGTTGGATGCCAGGTTCTAAGTTAATATCAAAGAAAGTAGACATTAAATAATTTCCAATTATAGTGATTTCAATATTATTAGAAAATGCCTTACATAGCAAATTATATTTTTTTTAAATCCTGATGATTCAATCACTAAATTTTAGTTCTCCGATTGTCTAAGATATAATTTGATTTTCACAATCTTTTCAATAAGGACATGAGAATATCGTCAGTACAAGGAAATTTCAGTTTCTTAATTTTAAGACATTTAATTTTCTCTGACGCGTTCATCGAGTGACACAAATCATTGAAATAGGGAACGTTTTTTAGGTCAGCTTTACTTCCTTCAGTATTTCATGACCAATGTACTCCGCGGTCTCCAAAAGTCTCCAATGAAGTACAATCAATTGGCCTTTTATAAAATTAACGAAATCTGCCCACCCCGCATTCAACTTCAGCGAAATATTTCATCCGTTCCACATACTGCTTTTTATAATGGCAACTATTTTTTTTCCACTATCAATACATCTGCCCGCGGGAGCCAACCGCACGGCTATCTCGTCGCGTGCGTGGGATGGGAGCAGAACGGGCGGGGTGAAGGAGGGCGAGTGAGCGGTAGGGGTGGGGTGGGGTAGGCCGGGGTGGGCGGGGAGGGGGCCGGGAGGGACGAGGGCCGCCGTGTGCAACTGCCTGGCGCCTGCGTCGGGCGTAATCCGGAGCATGACAAATCGCCGCGTTAATCAGGCCTCCGCGCGGCGGTCGAGGTGGCCGGCGCGGAGACGGCAGGGAGGGTGAGAGCCACGGTGTCTGTGAAGGCGGTGGAGGGGATGTCGGCAGTGGATGCGGTGAAGCATGACGATGAGACGTGATGGGAGTGTGGATGGTGGCGTCGGTGGAGTCTGTAAGGGAGTGGAGAAGGTGAGGTAGTGGCGAATGCTGTTGGGCCTACACGAGGCGGTGAGATGAATGGCTGTGATTGTAGGCGGTGGCGCCAATGGAGACGGCAAGGGTCAAGCGGGGAAGTAGTTTGCGGGCGGGGGAGGGGTGGCGGGTTGCTGCAGCCGGATCGGCAGACTCGGAGTGCGGCAGCAGGGTCGGCGTGGGCGTGGCTTCTTGGAGGTGTGGGGTATCTCAGGGCGGTGGGGTTGGCACGTGGCGGTGTTGGTGACACCGACCACCCCGACCACATCTGGCGCAAAGCTCCCTTTTCGCCCCCAGCGCCCAACGGTCGGTCGTCTTCTCGTTAGGCACATCTTAGCCGATGCCCGACCGCTATTATTTACGGGCAATTCGCCTCTGATTACACAAAGGGCACCCCGGGCGCTGGCCGCGCGGCGGGAGGCGACGGCAACGGCAGCGGCGTTCGGCCCGGTGCTAGCGGAAACGCCAGTGCCGCTTCACACCCGAGCGGAGCGTGAGGGCTGCGCGTGACGCCAGCGATGAAGGAGAATTAAGAGCAATGATCGAAATAGAGATGGCGACTGGGTGTAGTGGGAGCTGAATGAACGAAAGTTTGATGACCTGGACATGAACAGGAACAAAAATATTGTATTCTTGTCATAACTTCACATCAATCTTAATTCAACGGCGAGTTAGGCAAATATTTAAAATATCTAGTTATGGCATATCCTATATTACTAACATTGATTACTAACTTCATGATAGTGGATTTTACTGCGTAGTATTGAAGTATAATATTGGTTTAGTAATTAAGTTACGCCGGCGTCTCTATGCTGCACGTGTTTGTGGTAAAATACATAGAACTATAATGAAGAAACATTTTATAATTGGTATCACGTAGTTATTGTTCAGTTAGTTGTGTGTTTATGGTTATAAAATGTATGTTTAAGTATTTAAATAGATAGAAAAAAGGCTTTTCTTCTAGTATCAGAACTGATATTCAAGAAAGTCACAATATCTCAAGTAAACATACACAATACACATGTACTCTAAAACCATATATTAATGAGAAATAAATATTTCACTAATGTAATTTATGGAATGTTTGTTTCTTTAATAAGTTTCAATGCAAATATTCTTATCACAAGTTATTTTCTTGTGAAACCGGCGTCCGTAATTAATCGTTATCTAGAAGCAAATGAAATTCTGTTCTCTACAAATAATGTTCTCTAGAAATTCATTTATCTAGAAACTATTTTTCTTGAAATAATGCATAACTTAACAGAATAAATGTAACAAACTTCTAAAACACTTAAAGGACGTTTCAGCGAAAGGTTTCTGCGAATACACTGATAAATTTCATATAAAGGAGTAAGTTTAAGATATTTGCCCTTGATTATTAGTAAATTCATATACACCAATATTGTAGCAGTAAATTAAATATCCTTGACTACCACGTGGCATGCAGAACACCACGCTTAAGAATTTCCCCAGCATTCAGGGCTAATGTCGCATGTGCAACATTGTTATATGAGATTTCCCACTTTGTGACAATTGACAAAAGGGATCATTTTTCGCTCCTTCTACATGCCCAACAAGTTTGTAACTTTTCTGAGACATCTGGACCTCAAAATAACCTGGTTTTCCTCTTAAAATTGCAATAGTCTTTCGTCAGTAACTACATTTGCCAACCGGGTCTCGTGCTGTCGCCCAGATGTACCCTTATATATATGGGTGGGTTCGACAGGTCCGCGAGAACAATATTGTACTCAAATGACCTAGGGAGGCGTCGCGAGGCAGGGGCGTTGCACGTTACGGGAGGTGGGGTGCAACGAGCAACGAGTTTCAAAGTGCTGCGCACCAGGAGAAGAGTTAGAGACAGGCAAGGAGTCAATTGGTTGATTGCAGTTTTAAGCGGTGAATGAAAAAGGAATGGGGCGAGGATAATGTGGGGAATGGAGTTGAGCGTGTGATGGTGTTAGATAAAAATGGCATGGGAATAAGAAGTTGAGAGTAGATGAGGATCGTCAAGGAATAAGTGGGAAAGATGAGGTAAGTGGGGATATTCGGGGAAAGTAGGGATATTCTGAGAAAGTTGGGATGTTTCAAGAAAGTGGGGATATTCCGAGAAAGTGGATATATTCAGAGATAAGTGGAGATACTCGAGGGTACGTGGGAATATTGGAGAGTAAGTGAGAATATTAGGGGGTAAGTCGGTATAGGTGGGGGACAAGCGGGATGGAGGGCGATAAATGAGGATATGTGGGGAATAAGAGGAGATTGGCGGGAAATAGACGGGTGGTGCGGGGGTGGATGAATGGGGCAGGAAAGAGATGACGTTGGGCGTGAAACAAGCGGTAAAGGAAAGGCGGGTGTGGCGGTGTTTGGGGTAGGGAAAGGAGAGAGATGGCAAGGGATGAAACGGGGAGGGGGTGAGAGTACGGAGCGAGAGATGTAGTGCAGTTAGTCCGCGGGGCGTGGCAGACCGGTGGGTGGGGGTGGGGCGCAGGGCGAGGGATAAAGGGCGCGGGGCATTTGATGCGCCCTGCAGGCGAATTAAGAGCCGCAGCGGCGGCCTCGCGAAAGCGCTTCGCGGCACAGGTGGTTGTCGTATTCAGAGCCTCCGGTTCTAATTCAGAGGCGGCCGCCCCGCTTTATACCGTGCGTCAACGGAACGCATTCATCAACGCGGCAATCTCCGGCCGCTCCCCGCCATCTCCGCCCCGCCCCCTTCGACACCACCCCCGCCCCCACTCCCACCCCCTCCCCCGCGCGCCGCTGCTGCCACCCAAGCTTCTGTCCTCGTTGATTTCGCTGCGATCTCCCCTTTGCTGGGGCTTCGCCGTCTCTGCGTTTGCCTCTCCATTGCTAAACGACTCTTCTGTCACCAATAGGTTCAATCACAGGTATCTGAACCACGCAAGGGAGGATGTGGTTATTTCAAATAATGAATGAGTATGAAGATGGTGACTCAGTGCATCAACTGATGTCACTGCAGCGCCTCTGACCGGGAGGTCCTAGGTTCGAGTCCTGACGGCGATAGAATTTTCGACACTAGCTTTTCAGCTGGGTCGAATTCAGTCGCTGTCTGGAGGAGAGTTCTAGTTACCGGCTGCTCTGATCGGTAGTTTTCCGTGGTTTCTCCGAACAACACCAGGCGAATGCCGGAGCAGTACCCTAACAAACGGGCCACGGACCGCGTGCGATCTGTCCTTCCTCTTCTTTGTCCTATCCTCTCCCATTACACAGACACTCTTACAATAAAATGCACTACACTACCACATATTCCGGGAGACCGGTCGGGAGCTTAAAGCTTGTCCCGGCTGGGGCGCTGCCCCGCTGATGGGAGAGTCCTGGTTAGGGGGAAACCCCCATTAGCCGACGGTAGGTCAGCGCCGGATCTCGCCATCCAGCGGGGGTAGATCACCGCCGTCTCCCGAGAAAAAACATGGACTACACTAACGGAACTAATGCCAAAAGCTGTTGACGTGCCCGGAATCACGAAAAAAATCAATAAATCAATCAATGAAGAAGGTGAGATGTTGGATAAATAAGAAGAACAACAAGAAAGATTAGAGAGGCATTCAGAGGTTGAAATGAAAGGTCGTAATGTACTACGTGAAAATTTTGATTCACGAGGAACAATGAAGAAAGAGTAATTGCATTACACACAAACGTCTGTAACGTTTATTTGCACCTTAATCTTGTTTTATACTGCAAGAAAGTTAAAATTGAATAAGACAGAAAAGTGCCAATAACATCTTACTGATGTTCCTGACTTAGGAATTCACTGTTTTGTAAAAAACGTCATTCAAAACCACGAAGCATATTTTCTGAGATATAGTGCCAGCATAGAATTATTCGTATTGTTGATCACCAATACACTATGTGCTACAACTATAAATTAAATAAATAGTACTTACTTCAATTAAAGGGGCACATGCAGACCCAGAAAATAATTATTCGTCTGCGTCGAGAATATTGATTGCAGCGACAAACGTGTATTTGCTTTTCGTCTCGTACCTTTGCTTTCACTCTTTTCAAAAAGCTGTAAAAACTTTATGAAATTGCTTTGATGCCTTGAGAGACTGAGTAGAAAACCCATAAAAATCAGTAGTTCAGATATCGTTTTTGCAATATCTGACTTAAACTGAACTCTTAATAAACGAAAACAAACTGTATATGTTTCACGGGTATAATTTCTTCTGATCATTATTACCCATTGACACGTTAATATTCGTAACTATTTACGTTAAACATGCGGCTATTTACTGTTTGCCGCCTTTCTCGTATTTTTAATGTGTCTAAGAAGTACGAGAAAAGTATAGTACTGTAAATATTCTATATTTATGGAATAGAGTACTACAAGGAATATATGATTTAAGTAAACTCCAATACAATTTAACTACATATCATCCAAGTTTGTTCTAGTATGAGTCTGTGAACGACGTGTTCAATTCATGTTGATTATTAAATAATTAAATAATCAACATGCATGTTTGCATCAATACAGTTAAAAAAGCCATGTATTTACTAGTTTAAAATATCTGAATAACATAGCCATAATATATAGAGGTAATACCATTATTATTATTATTATTATTATTATTATTATTATTATTATTATTATTATTATTATTATTATTATTATTATTATTATTACTATTATTATTTTTATATTATTATTTTAAAATAATGTAAATTTTCATTATATTAATATTCTTAATTGTAATGTTTATGAATTGGAGTGTTCTGCCACAATATGCATAAGCCTACATACAGAAGTTATAAATATCTACCTATTATAATTGGAGGGGAGAAAGATACAAGTTTGAAATATTTTCCTCTTTCGGATTACGTAAAATAAGGATAAGATATTACTTTCGGAAAAATATCTAACAATATTTTAATGGTTTGAATTAATTTTTCCCATAGTTTCATTTAATTGTTTTAAAAAACTACATATTAAAAATATACATCTTAAGTATTAAAAATTATATTATTTCCATTTCCATAATTTACGTCGTCAAAAATATATTTCCAGAGACGCTCTTCAAGAGAATACTCCGAATTCTTTAATCTTCTACATTAATGTTTCATCTCACCGTTTATCCTCGAAACGGCTCCGCGAGAAAAGCCGTTCGTTTTGTGCACTGCTTCAATTATGCGGCACCCTCCAGAAGCGTAAAATTCTCGTCTCCTCGTATGACGCACGGGATAAATGCGAAGGGAAGAGGCAACAAGCCGTTATCGAGACCTCATGCTTTCTAGACGGAAACCGCAGCGCAGCCAACAACATATAAATACATTGCGTTAGTTATCTCTGCGGCATTACGCAAAAATACAGCTCCCCGCGTGGCACACCGCAGCAATTTCGGTGCTCTGGCTCCATTTGCTTATGGCATCGCGCAGCTTCAGCAATTCAAATCTGTTTAGATGATAAGGCCACCCAGTTTTATTCCCAAAAGTTAGCACTATCTCCCTCCGGGCAGTCTTGCTTTTCTAAGCTCATTTGCTAACCTTGGGCTTACAGCCCGCTTCGGCTTGGGGCTCGCTTTTATCGTGTACAAACTATCTTTTGTATCGTAGCTTCAGCAGTTTAAAATTTGCATTCCCTTTTATACAGGAAATTAAATGGTAGGAAACGAAGTTTGTTGTCAATTAGTTAATTACTTGGTGATAACGCGGCCTCCTTATCGATCTGGCCTGTAGTGTGCGAAGGGGTTAATACACGTGGTCAGGAAGAATTACGGTGCACAAATTCTAGGGGAGGAGACGCTATAAATAGTCGAAAATGCCTTCACATGTTTTATAGGAAGGTGGGTCAAAACAATTATAAAATAGGAATTTGTACAAAAACTGCTAATAAAATATGTGCTAATTGCATTCATTTGTAGAATAAGGCTTCCATTTTCCAGTAGGTTACTATTGTCCCAATCGTTTTTGCATAACGTTGAGAAATATTTTTATATTATAGGGCTATATTTCAAGAAAACTTCCAAACAGACCCACATGGAATCTTAAATACAGGAAACATAAAATAGGTTAAGAGTTCATACTGGAATACGAAATTCACACGTAGTGATTTTGACTACATATGTAGTGAGATTTTTAATTTATTCAGTGTTGGTAGCTAATTCGCATACATCCTCGTATACTTGATGCAAAATAACTCCCACATTTCTGCAAGTACGTGATCGTCATGCCGTTGCGTTTGGAGGTTGTAGTGTTAGAGAAAGAAATAGGCGCGAATTATGTACTACCAAGATGTAAAGGCGGCCTCGACAACTCATTTTCAGGCGAGGGGCGGTTGTAATTTACCACTTTTATTGTCCATCAGAATGATTAAGGAACCAAGTAAAAGCAGCAATATTTTCCACGAGAATTAATATTATTTATTCGACGATACGTATTCAATACTTCTTTTACAAGACTTCCTTTTGCATACAATCGAAGCTGCCAACAAAACGTCAACAAAAACTACTAGGTGTCTCTCTACACACGTTCTCAGTTTATAAAGTCAAAGCTTAGAAATAGAATTTTATGAAGTGTCCCGAAAAATCTGTTAAAATAATTTGCTTGGATGTAGATTCTGCTTAGAATATCAGGAAGGAAAGCACAAGTTTATCATAGAGTGGAAAAGAACTTTCTTCGGTGCATTTCTGTGGTACTTAGTTAAGTTCTTCCAAATTAGATGAAATTATAATAATTTTGTTGTATTATACAATTATTTTTATATAATAATAATAATAATAATAATAATAATAATAATAATAATAATAATAATAATAATAATAATAATAATAATAATACAAACATGTATTTGATGTTACGCAATTATTATTCTCTCATGTTGAAAAATAAGGTAATAATAATAAGACTATTTTTCTCTTTAAGACATGACTTTATGCAAATTGTTATCATTCTCATCACAAAAATATATTAATTTTTTATTATTTATCTGCCATAAATGTCAGTAGAAAATGTAAATCTCGCGTGACCACAAAATACTTAAGAATTCCAATCTTGGAGTGTTAAAGAATTCATGGATTCAATACCCTAATTTTTCATTCCCATATATAATAGTCTTTAGAGTGATTTTTATCCAATGAACGAAGGAAGCGCTGTTTGAAAAATATGTGAATAATCATCACACAAGAGAAAGAACCCATAACAGAAGATTGGCAGGAGATACATATAGACCAGCAAGGAGCCAGCAAGAAAATCCACGTATGATAAGAATTAGCTGTGCTCTCATTCCCCAATGGCATAATTTTTTTGACACATTTAAAAAAATTATACAGTGCAACGCCGACACTTGCAGGCCATCATACTTGCGTTTCCCTGTTCCTCATAACACTGACTAACTTCTCAAAACGTTAGCTTCCACCAAACCTACATTATCACATTATTTCTAAATTTGCTAATTTCAAATAATGAGACAGCTCAACGAAAATGAGACCCACGCCATTTTTTATGCGTTCCTTCTATCCGTGGAAAATAACTGAAGAAAAAATTTCGAGTGGTTTTTGAGAAAATGTTTTTTTATAAATTGCATTAATTTCAACTCAAATTAGGCGAAAACAACTCGCTGTTTTCAAAACATAGTTCTTGGTCTTTTTTAATGCGCTGTTTTTCGAACAAACTTTGTTTAATGCAAAAATCGCCATCTTTAAATTTGTAGTTTTGAAATGTTAACTTTTCGTGATTTTCGAAAATACAAAGAGATCGTCGAAAATGCGACTAGCAACATCTTTTTTTACCGTCCCTGATGCAAACAAAGAGAAATTAATTTAAAATGGGTGACGATTTAAAGAATTTTTATAAAAAAATGCCTATATTTCGCGCAAAATTACACGAAAATTACTGACATTTTCAAAAAATTGTATTCAACCTTATTTTAAAATCTGTCTTTAAGAAACAAATTTCAATCAGGACAAAAATATATATCTTCAATATTATAGTTGTAGAAAGACAGCCCAAAAAATTCCCCTTTGGGAATTTTCGAAAAATAGGGCATTTCAAGGAATATGAGACATGGACTATTCTCTTCAGAATCCTTTTCACTATCCTTGGACAAAGGTTAGTGAAAATGTTTGATGTCATTTTGCAGAAAATTTTGAAAATGTTGAGGCTTCATGTAAAGTACCCTCAAACATCAAAATATCTGGTTGAAATTTCCAAACCTTGCGTTCGTTCAGATCGTTAGGGAAATATCAATTTTAGAGAAAATCTGCTGAACGATTTAGACACTAGTGTTGGCCCCAAACGGACAGAGACGTTTTACCATCAATTGATTTTCCGGCATCGAGAACCCACAAACATGAATTCTGACTACACCACGGGTTAGAGGAAGAACTTTACAACATGTAGCACCACGATTTATCCACTTTTTGGTCATGAGAGTCCGGTGATAAGAGTTTTTCTGCCGAAAATTTGCCGTTTTCCGGCGCACGATTACATACATTTTTCTTCTTATGAAGGAAGTGCGAGAAAATAAAAGCAATAGTTTAAAAGCCTGTCATCGTGGGATCGGTCTAATGATGATTATAGTCTAAACTGCAGGAATTCAAAGGCACAAGGAGGAGAAGCCACATATGGTTGGGTGGTCAGAAGTGAGAAGCTTTCTTGTGAGGGACACACCTTGCCGTGAACTCTTTGATACTTCTGAAAGCATATCCCAGATTAGAAAGAAGCTACAATTTTCGTTTCACCGTTTCATCAGTGCAAAAAGTTTATGCTTTACATTTAAAAACGCAAAAGCAATATACCTGAGAATATACACGTCCGCGCATGTCTCTGTGTTTGCAAATTAGGCCTTGTTGAAAAGAATGAAAAAAGCACGTTGAGTAGCGTTATTTGAAAGGAAACCTCTAAAACTCGTGGAGGGTGCGTTGGAAGCTTGATCTCACTCACAATACCAGGATGTTCTTTCAGAATGGTACAGCTTTTCATGATACAGAGGTAGTGAATTACTTCATTGTTTTGAACACTTTTTAAACACACTAGTCATCTACCAACGATTTATATCATAGAAAAAACAAACCCGATGATGGAAAAAACATATTCACACAATTCATGAAACGAAATGGATAAAAAAGTTGAATAAATAAAATACTCAAACACGATCTTTTTCTTTATATAACATCAAAATATTATTTTAGCAGAAAATGTATTTTTTTGTTCTTCCCAACAAAAAAAAAATAATTGCAATTAAAATTGCTGTTGTTTCCCTACCTTTTACTTTTATGAGTTATTTTAATTGCAAACAGTTTCAGCATATCTTATGGCCATACAGGACGTTCCATATAAGATAGCGTTTGTAGTTGTGGGGTACTAGGTTCGAGACCCGACGGTGGAAGAAAATTTGCAACAAGTGTATAGCTGGGTTTTCTTAGGGGTAGTTGTTCTGGTCAGTTGTTACCACTAATTAATTCCAGGCATACTGTTGACACAGTATCTTAAAACGGGATCGAATAACTTATTTTTCTTCCAGCCCTGATTTACATTCTTGATATAGAAACGACCTCACTCGTAGAGATAATCATCTAAAATGTGAAGGATATAGAACGTAACGACAAGCCGAGGTTTCCTTAAAGCACAATATGCATCTTGCCATGGGATATTCCAAGTAATAAAATAAGTCTCAGTATACAATTCTTCAATAAATATATTCAGAGTATACGCACATATCCAGAAAGAAAGCTCCGAAGACAATGCCTTACCCCCTCTACAACATGAAATAATTCAGCTTAAGATTTTATTTAGGGCGTACTAACGCCACTTTATAATTAAGAATATTAAATTAACTTATGAAACGTAACATGAATAATTTTAATTAATAATGCAATACATTTCCTCCTAGTTTTCAAATTCATTTCATTTCGATTTCCAACTCGGTGAAGTTCGTGTAAATGATGCGACAAAGATGGCTCTCATGAAGACAGCAAGTGTAGACAAGAAAGAAACAGCTTGATATGAAAAGTAAAAGCTTTTACTGGTCAATTAAAAAAAATCACCCGTTTCAAAATAAAAAAAATGTTTTCAAAACCTCGTTGAACCAACGGCCTTCAATTGCGGAGCACTGTTTCCTCTTCGTAAATATCTTCAGTAATGGAAGAAGTAATGAAACAGGAGAGAATGTAGAAAGATCTGACTATCTACAGGAAAAAATACAATCGGAGACAAGCAGAGACTAAAATATGCCTTGGTCAATTTTCCACACATTTGATTTGGTACATAGACTTTAAATGTTGGTGTAATTAAACATGCCTTTCAATTAGTTGCTGGTACAGCACATGAACACACCAGCAATTACTTTTATATAAACATGCAAATATTTGAAGATGGGAGAATGTGTGTTTTGCGGAACATCGTTTTTATGACAAAGAACAAAGAAAACATGTATAACAGAATTACATTACTACCACTTTTTTTTTTACTTTCTCGCCATTACGAATGAAAGTTGAGAAGTATCGTGCGCCGGAAAACCAAGGTCGGTGAAAAATATTATGCTAGTCTCATTTTAGGCGAACTCTCCGTATTTTCGAAAATTGCAAAAAGGTAACATTTGAAAACTACTAGCCCGACTTCGAACCTCAGTTCGTTTCAATGGCGTAGAGGTAAGGATCACGGCTAGTGAACTCGGAAGACCTGAGTGAGAGTCTCGGTGCGAAATTTTGTTCTGGTTGAAAACTCAATTGCAGGATTATGTGTATTAGTATAATATTACGGCGCTGTTAAAAATAATTCCGAGAACGTATGTGCTGTTGTAAAACCACTTTTATTTTGGTGATAGTTTCTCGTCCTTCCCTTATTTGTCAAAATAAGTAATCAACACAAATAGTTTGTACATTTTAGGTCTTGCCGGAGCCAAACCGCAAAATAACACTAATATTTTGCGAGTACGAACACAGTCACAGAACGGGTTAAAACGTATTAAAGTAAACCTATTACAGGTGTAAACCTATTAGACCTATTAATTACAACTAACTTAGGTTTTAACCTGATCTGTGTCTGTGTTGGTACTCGCGAAATAACACTAATATTTTGCGAGTACCAACACGGACACAGAACAGGTTAAAACCTATTAAGGTAAACCTATTAAACCGATGAATTATAACTAACTTAGGTTTTAACCTGTTCTGTGTCCGTGTTGGTACTCGCGAAATAACACTAATATTTTGCGAGTACCATAACGGACATAAAACAGGTTAAAACCTAAGATTCCAAAGCTTTCTCTCCATAACTGTTTCTTTCTGCCAACAGTGCCTCACTCCTCCCCGTGCGCTCTCTGCTGGCACCGGAGCCGTCGCCTCGTGGGCGGCCTGAGCGCGAAGGGTACTTGGGATGCAGGGCCGGGCGGAGGCCAGCCCTTCCGCGCCCGCCCCGCCCCTTCCCCCCCCCCCCCGTCGCGCCTTGCTGCGCCCTGAAGCGTGACCGCACGCGTTTGCCCTCGCACAGTGGGCGAGCGCGATAAACGGTCCCCGCTATAGATTTATTTCCCAAGTTCGTGGGCGCGTGTGCCCTGCGTCAACTTATGGAACCGGCGACTAGGTGGGTGCCAGGCATACCAACCCCGCAAACTGTAAAATTACCTAGCAATAAATTCGCTATTATTTAGTAGTTTCTGGACCAAGGATCTATGCGTTATGTTGCGTCGAGTCTTTGCAAGAATATAAGAAATACAAAGTAACTTGTAGTCTCATAGAAAATAAGTAAACTAGGGTAACATTTCTTACTGACAGTACTAGAGATCCATCAACAATTTTAAATATTAAATTAAATTCTAGGAAAATATTTTTAAGAAAAACAATGGGTAGAATGTTTGTAAATTAAAGAACCTGTGAAAATGTACCCATAAATAGTTAACAAAGTACACATAAATAGTGCAAATGAATGAACGCGTAAATAGTATAAATGAATCTACATGTGTTAATAAATTGATTGAATGATTTCCCCACAAAATAAGTGTTCCAATTAGTTTTATATATTTAAATGACGCCTTACTATATAATCCGAGACCTTCATTCAAACTAATAGGTATAAGGGAATTTATGATATTTATTTAGGCTTAATTGTTAAAATAAAAATTCTAGTTGAACCTTAACACTAAGGATTTACGCCATAGATCAACTATTAAAATTAAGCGCTAATACGATGTAGTAGATCATCCATGTTTGTCGTATCTTTTGTCCCATTTTTGTTTTTCCGTAGAACAAAGGTGGAGATAGGACTTCCCGCACATTCTGGACTTTTAATTGAAGTTCTTAGATCTTAAATAAGTGCTAGATATATACCACTACTGTTTCTAGCATAAATATCGAAAGGTTTCATGTTCAATAAAAAATGAAACATTTAATGCATAATATGTGATTTTACTGCTCCACACTAAATACGTAGCCTTTTCCTGCTTTGAATCCTCCAGTTAATGGGGTGTTTTCATGTGATAAATGCTATTGAAACATTTGTAAGAAACCAGGAAATGCATTTCGGATATGAGCCAAACTCATGAACCATTTTAATCGTTTGTTACAGGTAAATAGACTAAAGATGACTATATGTAGAAATCGCAAGATTAATTTCAATAAGAATTAGTCGAAGTCACTTAAAGGCAGTGTATTTGTTTACTGAGAGGGTCTTTGTACACTGAGAAAGAAATCACTGTTTTTATTTATTTATTGGAAGTGAAGGACATGATGGAAAAGAAATGTGAACTTCGCAATTTCCACCGTTTCATAGGTTGGAATGAAAATTAGAACCATACCATTTTTATAAAATGCACTTTCGTCTAGCCCACAAAATTTGCTTTTGTAAAGAAAAGAATTGCTGCCATTTTCCAGAAAATTTTGAAAATGTCACAGGGGTTCATGTAAAGTACTTCGAAAATTAAAATAAGTTAATGATCTCGAAAACGGCCCATTTGGATCTTTTTGTTGACCTACTTACCGAGATTCAGCACAATACATTCCGATCTCACAGCTATGATCGATACTACTTTCACTCCATACGGACATGCCATTTTTCTGGTGCATAATTGTGTGTATCTCCTCTCCACCTGCACTAATCATAACCACTGGTAGGGCAGCACTAATAAATCTCAATTCTAACGTGTGTGGTGTTATGCTCAAAAGATTAACGCATATTTTAAAAATCCGAGACCGTATACTGTCAAGATTTTTCCAATACTTTTCTTCCTTATACGGATGAAAGGTAATCATCCATAAGTTCAACGCATTTCAGAACAACCAAAGAAATACATTCCGCCTGCAACACGCGCCCAGATGTCTTAAGAAGCCTGCGTCCAGAGGAGCCAGGTGCGTCGTGCCTCTCGGCCCACTGTGCCGCGGCCCCTCATCGCCGTGCGTGGAAGCCCTCTCACGTGCGCGATGCGTGAATCTCCCCTCTCTCCTCCCCTCCCCACGCGCAGCGGGTGCCGTGGGTGCCACTAGGCGCCCGGATTGAAAATACAAGATTGAAAAGACAAACAGCCCGCCACACTCGGCGCCCTCGCTGCTGATTGGGCTGATTGCGCCGCCCGCTACCCCCCCCCCCCGCCCTGTGGCGCAGCTGTGGCTGTACATTGCCCGCGACGGACGTTTCAATAAATATTTTCATAGACATAATAACAACAACAACAACAACAACAACAACAACAACAACAACAACAACAATAATAATAATAATAATAATAATAATAATAATAATAATAATAATAATAATAATAATAATAATAATAATAATAATAATAATAATAATAATAATAATAATAATAATTATTTTGTCCGTATCACATAAAACTTATCCTTGGGTGCAAGAAGAAAGAAAGAAAGAGACATAACAACACACCTCTAATGGAATCATCACACATCAGCACAGATGATATCAAAACAAATCTCTCAAAAACGCTCAATTAGAAAGCTCTGGATGTGATGAAATTCATAACTTTTACCCATTCCATTTTGGCTGATCGCTTTTCACATGCGATTAAAAAGCCCGCAAATGTACCGTCCTTTTTCACAGGAATTACTTATCAGTCTCCGAAAGGACAACTATCAAATGACCCCACCAACTACCGTACAATATCATGTCTCCCAACAATTTATAAGCTTCTAACAGCGATTAACAGCTCTAAAATCTATCACCATTTAGCCAAAAACAAAATTATGGCAGAGGAACAAAAAGGATATACCAGTTTTCAAGAGGTTGCAAAGAACAATTAACAATTGACTCAGTAATTCTTAAGCAAATTAAACAAAACAAAAGAAACCTTCACATAACCTATATAGATAAGAAGTAGACTTTTGACAACATTCCACACTCATGACATCTTGAAATTCTTGATAGTTATAAAATAAATACGGAAATCCGAAACTGTCTTCAGACCACAATCACAATTTGGAACACTGAGATGCACCTGAGATGTACTTCAGAGATGGTGACTGGTACCATCCCAATAGAAAGAGGAATCTTTCAGGGTGACTGAGTGCACTCTGGTTTTGCATGGCTTTAAATCCGGTATGAAACACGTCAAATAATGATAAAGGAGTTGCAATAAGATACCACAGAAAAACACAATGCTCTCTCAGCCACCTTTTTTATATGGATAATATAAAACTGTATTCTCCTTCAAATGAGAACCTCCGAAGTCTTCTAGAAAGTGTTGAAATATTCTCAAATGCTGTTTACATGGAACTGAGCTTAGATAAATGTCGCACTCTGCATATTGAAAAAGATAAAAATGATTTAAGAGAATCTAATGAATTAAAAATACCTAATCTAAAATATGGTGAAATTTACTAGTGTCTGTGAATAATGCAAGCTGTGGGATACAAAGATTCTCTTGTTAAAAAGTCTCTTCAGATGGAATTCAAAAATCGTCTACAAAAACTGATCAAAATTAATCTCACAGGGAAAAACCTTGTAAAAGGAATAAATACCTATCCAATCTCCGTTTTCACGGACAGCTCCGGCATTATTAAATGGTCCTCAACTGACCTCCAAAATCTTCAAAGACTAATTCGTATGACAATGACAAAATATAAAAAGCATAACCCAAAATCTTGTATAGAGAAGTCTATGCTGCCAAGAAGCGTGGGAAGGAGAGGCATAATTTACATCCAGGAACTACACTCACAACAAATCTCTTCACTCAGAGAATACTTCCTCAATAAATCAAAATTCTCATTGATACATAAAGCAATTGTGTTCTCAGGTAAAAATATTATCTCCCTACATCTGAACCAGGACTCTCTTCAAGAAAGTATCTTTCAAACAGAAAAGCAAAAGCAAGACCAATGGTCAGAAAAACAAATTCATGGTAAAATCTTTGACGCCCTTCACGATCCATGCTCAGCTTCTGTAAAATGGCTAGCAGATGGAGATTTATATGCTCAAACCGAGGGTTTCATGCTAGCCATTCAAGATGAAATTATTACCACCCGAAACTGCAGAAAACAAGTTCAAAACCATCCAAAGGTCCAATCTAATAAATACCGCAGATGTAACGTGTGGACGGAAAATACAGATCACATCATTTCAGGACGTGCAACTCTCGCATATACGGATTACACAATGCCCCATAACCAAATCGCTTCCATTATACACAACACATTGTAACCAAACAAACATTTAGTGATAATCATACCCGTCCCTTACTACGCAAACAAATCCGAACCTGTGTTGGGAAATGAAAAGGTCAAAGTTTATTTCGATCGCACAATTTTGACGCACAAAATTCTAGAACATAATACACCAGATATTGTGAGAACTCTCAAGGTGCCAAAAAATACTTTTCTTATTGATGTTGTAGTCCCTTCCTAAAGAAACAAGCAAACAGCATTGTCGGAAAAGATAAGGAAGTTCAGAGATCTGGCATATCAAATCAAAGATCAAGGGAAACCGGACCAAGTATCCATTCTCTCAATAATAATCTCCAGTAATGGCCTTATAGAAAAACACGTCAAAGAAAACCTTCAAAAACGGGATATTCCTCCGTCTTTTAAAATTAATACAGAAGTATGTCTTCTTAAATACTTGCCGCATTGTCCGGAGCTGTTTAAATTCAGATTTTTAAGTAAATAACAAATAACACACTTGGCTAAAAGCCCGTTATTTGAGAACCAGGTCTTCCTGTGAGCCACCAAAGTGTAAACACATATAATAATAATAGTAATAATAATAATAATAATAATAATAACAATAACAACAATAAGAACAATAATTTACTAAACACTCTCGATAACTTAACCAAAGTTATGTTTTCAATAAGTAGTGACTTTATGAGAATTCAGAATCATTACTATTCCTAGCTGTAGTAACTAGACATTGTCCAGATTTTTGCTCCACCCATTCTCGCTGAGAAATACTTAGCAACAGTGCCTCTTATTTCTCATTTACTTTTACTCAAATTTCGAGTGTAACCAAATTTGATGCATCGTTTTTATGAACATACTCATTCATATACTTCATTTTTTATATTTTAATATCGTTTCGTTAGGTTTCTTAGTTTTTAAGACTTTTCTTTTTGTCGAATATAGTAATGTATTATCACAACAATACTCAAAGTCGTCGTGATGTGTATTTATAACCGTATATGAAAAGTATTGCACTTATGCATACGATGCAATATATGAAATGTACAATGAGCTATATATTTGATGTTTTAATATTTCTAGATTCCTAAGCGACATGTACAGTTGCACATCGTAGTATTTGTTTGTGAGATTTTACATCCAAAATTGAATTCTTCAGGGACGAAAGCTCGTGTGAATATTGAAGAGGAAAATACACAAATAGATTTATTGAGAGAATTGACTGGCAATATAACTTGAAAGACAATATAGGTCTCCTAGTTAATGAACACGATTCGGTTATAATGACGACGTGTGAATGAATTATCGACGTGTCAGCGAGACGACATAGAAGCAGTGAGAAGCCAGAATGAAAAAATACACTCGCATAAACTTTGGTTCAGTATTCGATTTAAAACTAGAGTTTTCTACTGGTTTATCGAGGAACGTCAGAATGAAAGACCATTCTCAAGAATTGTTTTTTTCCATTACAATTAATGCTTTGTACGAGTTTCCATTAAACTCTCACATTTCAGGCACAACATCATTGTCAACAAAAGAATGCAGGTAAACGTACTGTAATATTAGCTTCCTAGAAAGCAGGGGAAATTAAGCCATTTAAATTATTTGAAATACGACCAGCAACAAGAGAACATAATTACAAGGACTCGACAGATCTGAAGAGACAAATTATAATGAGAGTCCCTTTAATGATCCAATACAACGTACCAGTCTACCTTTGAAGACTATTCTGGTATTTTGAGAACGACGATTGTCTGAATAATAAACCGCATGTAGATACGGAAATAAAATGAGAGATTGAGGAATATTACAGAAGGGATTGTAATGGAACGGTCCGCGTTTTAGTACTCATATTCAGTCTTCACTCCTCTCTTTTTCCCTTGCAGACATAACACGTTATTACGATTCTTATACCCGTTATATTTAACGGGTCGACGTTCGTACAGAGTAATTGAAGCGAATCATAAAACTTCAATGCGTCGTAAATTATAAGTACTTACAATTGTTTGACTTCTATCTCAATGAAGAACACACACCCTGATTTAAACATTGAACTCCGACAAATGAACATGTTTATCTTTATTCGTAAGTTTTGAACTTCCAAATCTTTCCTGTAGTTACTTTTAGTAATGATTCTTCGTGACTGAAACATATATTTTGGAATCAAAAGAGAAGAAACTAATAAACTTAAAAAAACTAAAGGGAACTCTAACAATAAAATGTAGGTAGTGTACTTGATAAATAATTACAAAATATAAGTAGTATAACATGTGTAAAAAAACTGATGGAATTTAGTACCCAAGACTCATTTTAAATCGATAGTAAACTATGCGAAATATTATAACTTGTTCAACGCAATTAGAGATCATGAGATCTTAACAACAGTTTTGTTACAATATTATGAGCAAAACCTACACGAACTATTTTCACATTTGCTTAAAAAGTATCTCATAATTAATCATAATTATTCATTCACTTTCTACGTTTTGTTACGAGACAAAAATAATGTTGCTTTAATGAAATATCGAAATTGTACAAATAATTATACTATTCTTTCATTTAATGTTTTGGTGCATAACGAGACGATTCATCCTGATTGGCATAAAGAGAAAAATCAGGTAAGTGTGAACGTATGTACAGAGGCAACAAGCAAAAGTGGTTAAGGACGAAAAATGCGGAGTTAGAATATGAATCTCTCAGATAGAAATGTGTGCCAACAAAATGTACAAACACATTAAAAATCTAAATTCTCGTCATAGTGTCCGTTATTACACAAGCGTAGATAAAATGCTTATTCTACGACCTATGGTATGCATGCATACGAGACCAATTTCGGGCTGTTGCGAGTGTCAGCGAGCAGCATGAACGTAACAAGCAACGCAGGAATGAAGATAATTGAAGATAATGTATCTGTTCGACGCTACCGTGACAGATGTACGTCTGCAGCATTCATCTCTCGTATGTCACCGACGAACGGAATTGCGATCTTTCACAACACGCTCAAATAAGAGGTAAGGTCCTGGTAATACTATGATGTGTAGTTCTGAAAAATAAATCATCCAGCTGTTCCGCAAGAAATTATTATGAAATTAATAAAATGAAGGTAAAGAGTAATTTTCAAGTGTTCAATAAACCAATACCTTGCGGTCTATTGAGGTAAGTGTGTATTACAAAACTTTTTTTTACAAATGCACGTTTTATCTTTCCCTCTTTTTACATTAGTCTCTGAAATTTTAAATATAGTTTACTCACTGAGAAATGAGTAACTTCACTCAAAATTGACTGGAGGGAATTTAGTGTTCAAACATCTCCTTCCCAGCCCGAATGTACCACGAGGGATTCTACATTTCCGGAGATCTAATTTGCATCTACCAGCATCCTGTGTAGTCTTACACGTCAGGTTATCCGACATCGTAATGGAAGGCAAAACGTTTTACTCGTAGCTGTCAACGCAATGGGCATTCTTTCACCACTGGATTGACATCCGTAGCAGAGACTCGTGTTACGCACCACTCCTCGCTTGGGAAACGTGGGTAATTTGATCCTGGTATAATTCCTCTCGGCAAAGTGAAACCAGAATTTCCAGCGAGTAAACAAACTTGGTAGATAGGCATAAATGTTTATGCTTTCACTATAAAAGTATCATAGTGATCTGGAGCGGAAAAGAAGGAATTACATTTCTACGCATGGGTGTCATTACATTATAAAATTGCCGTGGATCTGCAATTGCCGTGGATCAAATTTCACCCAGAAATTTGCATGATAAAAAATATGTAAAATACTGTTTTTGAGATAAGAGCAAACTTTAAATGCTTTCCTTAATTCCAAAACTTATCAAATTATACAAAGAGAAATATCAACTTACTCCGTGAATCAATTTAGTGTTCAATTTCGGTATATCAAATATTTTGGGTATTTTAATACACAGAAATACTTTAATCTTTCTAATCGTTGAACAAAGTCACAGCACGTAATTCATCCACTCATTCTTCTTTCAAATCATGCAACGCATTCTGCTCGTAGACAAAATTCTTTATTACGACTTCTAATAAATCATAGGGTATTAGTGGGAAGAATGATGCTGAACAAAACTGCATGTCGTCCTTTAAATATGCCTTCACAGTAGCTAAGGTAATGCAAACAAAAGGAAATCCCAATAAATTTATTTGTCTTGACTACCAGCTCAGACTGAGGTTAAGTAACACAGCTCCGCGAGATAACCTTGGCGAGGTGCCTCGCCAGACTTTCGTCCCTTCCTCCCCCGTCAACCCACTCCAAAACTCTCCTCCGCTGCTGCCAACGCGGCACCTCCATATTTTCCCCTCGAATTAACGGTTCGCGCGGCGACGCAGGGATTCCGACGCGCAAGGCTAAAAGGGCCAGGTCACGTGACTCTCGTCCGTCCGCGCAGGTTGCGGGGATTCCCTGGATGGGTGGGGTGGGACGATGGAGGAGGTGAGAAAGAAAAGAGAGGGGTGGGCTATTCCAGACTCCAAGGGAGGTGACGGAGGACGAGCCAGTGAACGAGAGTCCAGTGTGAGCCTGTGAGTGCATGGCAATGGGCGAGTGGGGGTTGAGGGCAAGAGAGGAGGATGAGGGGCAGGGGAGCAAGGAGAGCACAACAACGAAGAAGTGCAAAAGGCAGAGTGTGAACATTGGTAGACACGGGGGCGGGTGAAGAGAAGGGAGTTCGAAAAGGCAAGTGTAGGGATGGTGAAAAAGGAAGGGGGTGTTAACAGCCGCGGTGGCGGGATCTGCGACGGACACGGGTGATGACGAATGAGGGAAGGTGGGAGTGGTGAGCTGGTGGGATGGTGGGAGGCTGAGCGAACGAGTCAGTGGGGGAACGAGTGAATGGGCGCGTTGGAGGTTGGCCGAGCCAGTGGGACGACGAGTAGGTGAGTGGGCGAGCGGGTGGTTAGGTGGACTAGTGGGTGGGTAGGAGAACGAGCGGGAGGGTGAGCGAGCTGGTGGATGAGCGAGCGGTTGGGTGGGCGAGTGGATGGGTAGTCGTGCGGGTATGTGATTGGGTGGGTGGCTAGGTGGGAGGGCGTGCGGGTAAGTGGGTGGATGGGTGGATGAGTGGGTAGGCGGTCGGGCGAGCAGGTTGGTAGGTAGGCCAGTGGGGAGGTAGGTGAACGAGCGGGAGGTTAAACGAGCTGATGGGTGAGCGAGCGGGTGGGTAGACGAGTGGGTATGTGATTGGATGGGTGGGTGGGCGAGCGGTTTTGTGGGGGGGCGAGTAGGTGGATAGGTAGGCGAGCGAGTAGGTGGAGTGAGCGGGTGTATGGGCGAGAGAGTGAGGGGGGGCAAGCGGGCAAGAGAAGAAGAGCGGGTGAATAAGTTGGCAGGCGGGTGGAAAACGCTCTTCTCCCGAGAAAGGGGCCGCCAGACACGGCTATAAATGAAAAGAGCGGCTGTGCACAGCACGCGGCGCAAGGCGGGCGCAGGCGCCACAAGTAACGGCTGCCGAGCATCCGTCCTCACGCGGAGGACTCGGCATATTGCCTCTTTGGGGCAACAATGCTACGGCCCTCGTGTGAGATATAGTTTGTTTCTCTTTCTTCTCTCAAAGCTGGCGACCCAGACGTTGGTCCACAGTGCCTCATTAATGTGTAGCACTCAGCTCTTTGGGGCGGTTTTAATTAATTTCACTTATTTTGTTAGCTCTTTACCAGATCTTGTTTATTTCACGTCTTCTCTGTTTTCGCCGCTCCCGATCCTTTCAGTATCTTTCATCGATATTAATTCATTGTGCTTAAAAATGTATTAAAATTCTACTTCTTGTATAAATTGCCGCTTTGTCGTCATTTTCATTGGCAAATAGATTACGTTAGTTTAATACGTGTGTTTGGAATTTAAGTTGATTGTCCGACTTTGCCGGCTAGCTAACGGTGGCCCTCATGCGTGGAGGGGGTTAAGAGAGACATGTGGCATACATGACGTATTCTCTTCACTGTAACTAGCGAACTCCGCCTGCCTGAGCTGTTTGCGATACATAGCTACACAAACTGAGTCCAAAGCTACAACTCTATTTTTGCGCTGTCCGGGAATCGAACCAAAGCTCGTACAAAGGGTGGCAAGTACGCTGCCCATGAGTCTCCTTAGGGTTTTTTTAATCTTAGTTCACTATTACCGTAGTAAAAATAATTATCAGCTTCAGTAATATTTTATTTTGGCACCTCTATTCGTCTTCTTTTTCATACTCATTTACCAAACTTTTTTCTTTAGGATAAAATTTGTTTAATTCTTTCTGTATGTATTATTATTTGGTTATTTCAAATTTCTCTCCCTTATTTTCTTTTCCCAACATTTTTAGCGTTTTCTGAATTATATCTTCATCCGTTCGTACGTATTCATCGCTTCAATTGTCTTTCCCTTCACCTGGTGGCGGTGAGAGAGGCTCCGCATGTGCCTCCCTCACCGCCGTCTACGTCTTCCCCGTCTCCGTAAGCCGCCCCCATCCCCCCCCCGCACCGCAGCCTCTCGACGTCATAATTGCTCGCATAAATCAGCGGCTTCTTTCTCCCGCGCGCGCTCTCGCGGTCTGTTCATCGCGCTCGCGCAAACGAGAATTTTATTGTCCCTAATACACTTTTACTATCATTTGCACTTTCCTAAATTAAGACAAAAATACGACCGGCGGATTCCCCGCCACTCGCATCCTGGTGGAATGAAGGCACTGGTTCGTACGCGAGGGTGAGGCCATCATGGGGAGCCCCAGGCGAAGGTGATGTGCACGCGCTGTAGGTTTGCGGATAATGTGTGGGTTCTAATTTCCTCTCCAGTTTTATTCCATTCTAATTTTGTTATTTCTTCCTTTATTCTTCGTATGCCGTTGAGACGAAACGGGCTGACAATAATCACTCATTAAAGAGTAGAACTATAGTAGTTTCAAATGAAAGGATTTATGTTCTGAACGCAAAGGTTTTTACTTCGATGTTAAACATTAATTCGTTGAAGTAAATACCAGGCACTGCGTTGAAATCTCATGCGAACTATTAATTAGTTTACGATTTATATTCGGTTTTAATATAATTAACATTTACTTTCTAGACAGATAAAAGCGAACCCTTACAAAAGTAAAGATTATTCTTTTCAGTCAGAACTGAAATACAAATATTTTTATATTTGAAGCTAGAACTACACCTAAAACTCCTGATTACTAATATTGCGAAAGAATAATGCAAATTTAATGAAAAGCAAATATTAGGGTATGCAAAACTCTATTTGTAGTATGGTGTTTGTCAAATCTCTCTCAATCATAAAAAAAACATTAATATGCGCCCAGATTAAATGAGTTTTCTCTGGAAGCAACTGCATAATGAATGAAAAAGTAGTAGAGAGTCAAATACAAGCAAATAGAATAAAAAAATTAACGCAAATGATCCCAGAAAAATAAAGTCAATTTAATTTTATTGTTCATAAATGTTCCAGGTAACAACGATAACGTTAATGCAGTAAATCTTCAACAGCTCAATACAAAGCTTTGAGAGTGTCAGCGTGCATATAAATCGCTTCATTTGAAATAGGAGTGGCATTAGAAGAACACAATAGTATGGACTAAATGGTTGCAATGTTATTATGATGATACGCGTTCAAGAGTAAAAACGTTGAATATTGCAGGCTCAGGACTACACCTAACGCTCAAGCCAAAAAGTATGAGGGTTGGACTGCAGTGAAAAGTAAGCGGATCAGACGACGACAAATAGTTTCAAATTTTAGTCCAAAGGGTTGGTTCTGTATAAGGATATAACACATCGCATTAATTTTGAAAAATATGAAAATCGACGACTATGGCACTTGCTATCTAGCTGGGTCGAATTCATTCATTATTGGGGATAATTCTTACGGCCGTCTGCTGAGATCGGCCCTTTCTCTTCGTGTCTCTCATCAATAATGCCCGGAAGAGTTCTTAACAAAAGGGCAACAGGCGACGCGCAATATTTCCTTCGTCACCCTTGTCCCCTTCTCTCCCTTTACACACACACACCCTCATATATAGTACATGCTGCACACTTCCACACAAGTCGGGAGACCCTTCAGAAGCTTACAGCTTGTCCAGCTATACTCTCAGCTGGGGGGAGATATATACAAGTGGAAAAACCTCACAAGCCGACGTATAGGTCCGTGCCAAGTCTCATGCTTCTAAAGGTGAGAAACATTGTTACCTTTCTGGATGTAACATACACTAAATTTAAGGAACCAACGACCAACGTATTCTCCTCACTCGCGAGTATGTTGTTAAGGCTATCTCACTTTGGGAGAAAATTGGGCGTATGACTATCAATAGCCCAGCCTTTCAATGCAAGGACGACCTCATAACGGTGTCACTAGTGCACCACGCCCACAAAGTGGAAGGCCTGGCGAGGACACGGAAGACCAGGTCCTCCGAGAGAGCGTCGACTCCCTCAAGAGCCCGCGTAACTACGCGTAGAAGCACTCGTAGCTGCTCTCGCCGCGCCTTAGCTCATTATTTCATTTTAAGGCGACTTAGAGCGCTCTCTACCACTCGCGCTCTCCCCCCAACATCCCCCCTCCCACGCCGTTATGAGATGCGAGCGCCCGCCTCGTAAATTAGGGTGTTTAGGCGCCGCACACTCTGTACGGGAAGTCGCTTTTCTTATCGCGTAAAAGTCGGTCGAGGGGCGCGGCTCGGGCTGGACGAGCGGGCTGCGTGCGCGCGGCGGGGAGCAGCGGGGAAGAAGAAAGGAAGCGGGGAAAGAGGGGAGGGGCTGTTTCGGTAATTACTCCCACAAATCTGCGGACGTTGCAATTACAAACTGGGAAGTGAAACCTAAATCTCGTCGGCCATTGAGTGCGCAGATATGGTCGTGTGCGGTAGAGCAGGGCGTCGCTGGATGGGGGCCGCGGAGTTAGTGGGAGGGATGAAGGCGGCAAAGAGGGATTTTTCCCTCGTGCCGTGGAGTGCGGCGCTACGGCCTGGATTGTAGGAGGAAAGGCGACGGCAGGGGGGGTGATGTGAAGTACGAGCTGTTATTTCAAAGGATTTGCGAAGTATATTCATTAGGTGGCTTCTTCTCGCCGGCGGCGTGCGGGAGAGCTGAGGAGACTTGTCGGTGCACAGGGATGGAAGTACTCTGGCAGCGGTCACAGTGGAGCAGATTTCGGCCAAAATTTCGGTCACTTGATTGATTAATTTGATTGATTTTTTCTTTTTTCCAGGCGCGTCAACGGCGTTGGCCACTAATCCCGTAAGTGTAGTGCATGCTTTTCTCGGCAGTTGACAGTGATCTTCCCGAAATCCGGCGCCGACCTACCGTCAGCTAGTGGGGTTTCCCCCTAACCATGACTCTCCCACCAGCGGGGCACCGCCCCAGCCGGGACAAGCTCTAAGCTCCCGACCGGTCTCCCGGAATGTGTGGTAGTATAGTGCATGTTAGTGTAAGCGTGTGTGTGTGTGTGTGTGTGTGTGTGTGTGTGTGTGTGTGTGTGTGTAAGAGGAGAGAATAGGACAAGGAAGAAGAAGGAAATATCACGCGCGGTCCGTGGCCCGTTTGTTAGGGTACTGCTCGGGCATACTCCTAGGGTTGATCGGAGAAACCACGGAAAACAACCCATCAGAGCAGCTGGTCGCTAGAATTCTCCTCCAGACAGCGACTGATGCTTCCGCCGTCAAAACTCGAACCTACGACCTCCCGATCAAAGGCCCGGCAGTGACATCAGTTGATGCACTGAACTACCGCTCCTGGTTGGTAAATTTGTGATTCTGGGCGCGTCATTTTCTAATGTAATTATTTCCGTAAAGGTAATGCATATTTTTTCTTCGGGAGGTAGCGGTGATCTTACCCGGTTAGATGGTGAGATCTGGTTCTGACCTGCACGCTTTTACCAACCAGATACGTCCCAACAGCGTGACACCGCTCCAGCCGGGACAAGTTCTAAGTTCCCAACTGGACTCCTGGCATGTGTGGTAGTGTGGTGCATGTAAGTGTACTTCGAGCACTTAGTACGACCGTCCAACGTAGGGCGTTTGGGACCGATATCCTCGATTCGTACAAGTAAATGGAAATGAGCATATTTAATCCGAACGACCTCTTTCGACGGCATCCGGAAATATCGATTCTCGGATAAAGAAGTTTTGTTTGGTCGTATGAAAATGCTTTTTATTTAAGGTGGCATTAACAACGAGGTCATTAGAGACCACTATTGATCTAACGTTAATAGAGTATCTGTATACTGAAGGAAATGATATGGTGATGATAGGTGAAAGGGTGAACATAAATATGACCATGCTCGAGGCGGAACACGATTCCGCGATCCTTCGGCCCAAGGTCGCCTTAGCGACTTCGACCACCTGGATCGGGTCGTTTGATTTTGTAGATTCAATTCGCTCTAAAACAGCTGGAGAGTCAAGGCTATCTGTAATACCAAGAATACTTGCAATTCATGCAGGTCAGAGATGTGAAGGTCTTATACTGTTAACAGCTTCGTGGCACCGTGGTGTACCACGAGTTTCTCAACGTAACTAATGTCGGGAAAGGAAACTACCTGTAGTAACCTCACCGTTTTCCAACTTGGAAGAATCACATGTAAAAAAAATATGCACAGAAAAATAAAAGTAAAAGTATAATTAAAAATAAAAACAAACGTTCTTGAATTTATTTACCTAAATGCCATCCAAATGTATTTCACGTGTAAAGCGAAAAAAGCGTTCAGGGCCACTATAACTACCTATTGCTCTACTACCCAAGCCACGGGCTCCCGCTGGTAGCATCGACCTTCACATCACTGATGTAGATGGTCTTGAGAGTTCTTCGCGCTAATTGTTCAAACAATGATCTGCGGGATTATGGGAATATTTGGACCATTCCGGTGCAATATTCGGGTGCTTTTCGTATGAAATCAGTCGGGTGATTTCGCTCGCAGTCGTCCGCAGGCGACGGATATTTCGGCTGCACCATGACCGTAGTGTCCAAATGGATTCGTGGTCGGCCAAATTCGCGTTCAAGAGAACATGGCTATTGCCGACGCAATTATTCAACTACTCGACTGACAGCAGCCTTGCTCTTATTGAATTGCACGAATATTGTCAAGAAGACGGATACACTTAGTACATGGTGGCAGAAGAGCGTAAAACGTACTGGAATTATTATGCCGAACTGGTTTATTCCATGAGGAGTATACAACCTTTTTTCTTTATTTTATGAACGAAACGACTCGTGGAAGACCTCCCATTCTATTCTCCAAAACTTATGAGAAAAACTTGCAAGGAAATCGATAAAATGGTTGCGGATAGTTTCTGCCATATGTGAGTCTGACCACAGTAATGCAATAGGAATGTTTTTTTCTTTTACAATCGAATTTCCCATGGCATATCAATCTTATGATGCATATTTAGAGCTTCTGATGCCCTAACGATTTATTTCCCTTTTGCAAGATGCATTTATCAGAGCACGTCCTCCGTGTAATCTTTCTTGAATTTTTCTTCTTTATTTTAGTCATTAGCAAAGAAAAAATTCTCAAAAGTTATGTAGATAGGTCCCGAAATTTGGTTCTGTTAACGCAATTCAATGCATATGCAACGTTTTTAAGGCCCAATTAACAGATATTTAAATAAATAATCATTTGTTTAAAATTAAGAGTAGACTTTATGGAAATTATTAAGAAGTAAAGTTGTTAAGAATAAAAAAGTTTGTGTGCATTTCTAAAGAACGTATTGCCCAGGGCCTCAGAGGCCCTGTATATACATTCATGTAGTTTCCCGGGTCCATGCATCCTAAGGTTAACCACACATCCAAAATCACAACTCTTAGTGAGCAGTTTGAATATTTTAATTCCATTATAAATCGCACAATAAGTAATGATTAGGAGACACATATCTGATGCAGTCGCACGCCCACCGTTTGGAAGCATCAGCCGGCCGTTCCCGCCCGGCCTTTTCTTCGGTCGGACACGAGTGCACTCTGAACGCACCCCGAGGGCTGGGAGGAGCGCAGACCGGGACGGGGGCGGGACGGAGCGGGGCGGGGCGGGCCGTGGGGGGGGGGGGCAGGCGCGGGGGGGGGGGGGAGAGGGGAGGGGCGGGGGGGGGCGGTGGCGGGGCAGGGGGCGGGGCGGGCGGGCAGGGGCGGGGCGGGGGCGGGGACGGGGCGGGGCAGGGGCGGGGCAGGGGCGGGGCAGGGGTCGGGGCGGGGGTGGGGCGGGGGCGTCCGCGGAAGACAGACGAGCGGCGACGCGCGTCCATGCGGGTCACGTCGCCCCGGCGCGGCCCCACCTCCCCCCGCCCCCACCGGCGATCAGCTCGCGTCCTCGGCTCCGTCGCCGGTGGGGACAGTCGGGGACGGCGAAGATGTGAGGATTGCGGGCCGGGGGGCGGGGACGGTCGCTCGTGGCTATCCTAGTGATGACGGCGGAGTTTCTGAGCGGAGTGGAAAGAGTGGGCGAGGACTCGGCGGTCGATATTGCATCTCAGGAATACATTAGAGGTGAGAGTTGGGAAGGGCATAGGAACAGACGTAAGATGGCGGTCGTGAAGAATTTCAGAGCGACCTTCAGAAAGTGGGGTACGTAGATGTTCTCGACACTTGGCGCGGCCAGGTCTCCTCCGTTCATTAAAAAAAGTAAGAAAAATACTGCAGGAAGGAGAGTCAAGCAACTGGAAAGGAGAGAGAGAGAGAGAGAGAGAGAGAGAGAGAGAGAGAGGCGGGAAAATGACTAGAGATTAAGAAGTGTGGAATATTTGATGGTGGCTATCTAAAAGATAACAAAGGAAGATTGTCACAGAAAGAAAGGAAGATTGTGAAATAAATAAATAAATAAATAAATAAATAAATAAATAAATAAATAAATAAATAAATAAATAAATAAATAAATAAATAAATAAATAAATAAATAAATAAATAAATAAATAAATAAATAAATAAATAAATAAATAAATAAAGAAAGAAAGAAAGAAAGAAAGAAAGAAAGAAAGAAAGAAAGAAAGAAAGAAAGAAAGAAAGAAAGAAAGAAAGAAAGAAAGAAAGAAAGAAAGAAAGAAAGAAGGAAAGAAAGAAAGAAAGAAGGAAAGAAAGAAAGAAAGAAAAAATCTGAGGGAAACACTTGCAATAGACGTAGACTAGCTCGACGACACTTCTACGAGCGAGTCAATGGTGTTATAGACGTAAAAGCACAGATGAAATGTCACAGAGGAAAAGAGAAAGAAAAAAAAATGTCACTTAGCATCAGCACGTTTGAATAACGTTGTTTGTTACAATTCAGTTACCGAAGCCTTTGGTTATCTCTGGATGAAAAATAATGATTTTATATATAGAACATAATGATGTTGAAATGCGTGAGTGAGTATTAGGAGAAAGAGAAGAACAGGAAATAATAGAACTTCAAATGAACCGGCCGTGACTTTAGTCTGTCTTACAGAAATTCCCATGGATCGACCGGAACTCATACTCTAATTCCCAAATGATATACCGGGTGTCCCACCAACTATGAGCCACCCTATAACTTCTAAAACGGTATCGATATGCGGTTTTCTCCCAACAATATGGAATCATGGGGCAAGTAATATGCCGTAGAAATATTGCTTGAAATATTTTTAGTTTCCTAGAAATTTAATCTTTGAATTTTTAAATAGAAATGTATATTTTTCTCATCATTTTTATCATACATCATTCTCATCACAAATTTAATCATCTTTGGTTTTATATTTTTCTCGCCAGCAATGGATAGATCATAAAAAGAAGAATCCAACGATGTATCATATGTTAGTGTTTTGATACAAATTGTAGTATAGAAGTAGGCTTTCTGACATGTGATTTTAAATTAAACTGTCATTATTTCCTTTAGTAACTCTTGCAACTGTTGCCTTCGGGGAAGATGGCCTCTGCCAAGTCTGGCGGAGGACGGCGGCGCCGCGAAGACGAACTTCCCCAAAGGCGACAGTCGCAAGGGCAAATATTGTCCGTTTAATTTAACATCACATGTCACAGAGCCTAATTTTATACTAAAACTTCTATCAAAATACTAACACATGATACGTCGTTGTATTCCTCTTTACGTGATCTTTCCATTGCTGGCGAGAAAAATATAAAACCAAAGATAATTAAATTTCTCAAAAACTTAAAACATCACGAACAATGTCTATACAGAATATTACTTACCCCAAGATTCTACATTGTTGACCGAAATCTACTTTTCAATACCGCAAACCGTTTAGTAGTTTTGGAGGTGGCCCACAATTGGTGGGACACCTGTATATCATAATATAATTAAATTGCACTGAATGAATAGGAATATGATCGTTGTCTGCAAAAGCACATATCTTCCTCAGTAGTTTATCCGGTGACGGTGAGCAGGTATGCTGCCTGAGCGGCGGACGCGTTGAGCGTCGGGCAGGCGCGGGTCGGCGGGAAAGGAGCGGGTCGACGCGGCGACGGCGCGGCGCCGGAGACCGCAGGGACCGCACGTCTCCGGAGCGGTGAAGGGGGCGGGGTCGACGGAACGGCGCGTCTGGGTCGCGCCCTGCACTTTCACCACATCGTCTCCCGCCCGCCCTCTCCACCCTCGCTCACCCCGTCCACGCCACACCAAGGCCTCAAGAGCCCGTCTCACCCTTAGCACCGCGACACGTTACTGCCACGTGTCTGTTACGTCCTTGCCATGTCCACACTACGTCCTCTCCACGTCACGTCCACTCCACGTCACGTCGACTCCACGTCACGTCCACTCCACGTCACGTCCACTCCACGTCACGTCCACTCCACGTCACGCCCACTCCACGTCACGTCCACTCCACGTCACGTCCACTCCACGTCACGTCCACTCCACGTCACGTCCACTCCACGTCACGTCCACTCCACGTCACGTCCACTCCACGTCACGTCCACTCCACGTCACGTCCACTCCACGTCACGTCCACTCCACGTCACGTCCACTCCACGCCACTCCACGTCACGCCCACGCCACTCCACGTCCACGTCCACCGTCCAATGTCACGCCACATGTCCACGTCCACGTCCACGCCACGTCCACGCCACGTCCACTCCACGTCACGTCCACTCCACGTCACGTCCACTCCACGTCACGCCCACTCCACGTCACGTCCACTCCACGTCACGTCCACTCCACGTCACGTCCACTCCACGTCACGTCCACTCCACGTCACGTCCACTCCACGTCACGTCCACTCCACGTCACGTCCACTCCACGTCACGTCACTCCACGTCACGTCCACTCCACGTCACGTCCACTCCACGTCACGTCCACTCCACGTCACGTCACTCCCACGTCACGTCACTCCACGTCACGTCCACTCACGTCCGTCCTCCCACGTCACGTCCACTCCCACGTCACGTCCACTCCACGTCCACGTCCACTCACGCCACGTCCACTCCACGTCACGTCCACTCCACGTCCGTCCACTCCACGCCCACTCCACGTCACGTCCACTCCACGTCACGTCCACTCCACGTCACGTCCACTCCACGTCACGTCCACTCCACGTCACGTCCACTCCACGTCACGTCCACTCCACGTCACGTCCACTCCACGTCACGTCCACTCCACGTCACGTCCACTCCACGTCACGTCCACTCCACGCCACTTCCCCGCCACGTCCCCGCCACGCCCACGCCACTTCCCCGCCACGTCCACGCCACGTCATGTCCACGCCACGTCATGTCCACGCCACGTCATGTCCACGCCACGTCATGTCCACGCCACGTCCACGCCACGTCATGTCCACGCCACGTCATGTCCACGCCACGACCACGCCACGTCATATCGACAACACGTTCACGACCCCCTCATATTCACGCCACGTCCATGCCACTTATCGCTGCGTTCCCACTACGTCCCCACCAGGTCCCACCCAGGCCCCCACTATGTCCCTATCAGGTCCCCGCCTCGACCACGTCAGGTCCCTGCTAGGACGCCGCAACGACCGTCCTGTGTTTGCACTACCACTCCGCCACTTTCCAACCATGTCCTCGTTCCCAACGTCTCCACCATGTCCCCGCAAAATACCCACCACAACCCCATCACGTCCATACCCGTCCCCCTCCATCTCCATCACATTTCCCACCCTGTCTTGCCCCCCACTCCGTCCCCAACATGCCCCTGCCCCTCCTCGGCTTCTCCTGTATTTTTCTCCACGCGCGGGATTGTCGTGTATGGCAGCCCAAGGGCGGATCGACGCCGCTCCGCCCCCGCACCGCTCCCTTCTTGACACCCTGCCCTGTCCCCGCTCTGCCCCCTCCCGGCCAGCGGGCGCACGGCTACGACCGCCTCGGGGCGAGAGCGTCGCCGCGTCGCCTTATAAGCGCCAAGAGCGGCCGTCGGGAGGCGTTGAACACGGCGTCTGGAAGATGGCTGGTCGATCGGAGCGAGGAAATGCTTTTTTATTTTATAGCTCCACAACTCTGCATTGTCCCCTGCTCGTTTTTATACTCTTATGTAGGTTTAGATATCCATATTCTACCCAGAAGGAAGATTATGGTAATGATCTTCTGTCTATGTTTTTGTACAGACACGGGTTGTGTGTGATTCTTTTAATTAAAGCATTCACATTGTACTATACGTCTATTTATTACGATATTATAGAGGATGAGTCTCGTAACTTTAGCACTCGTTGTGATTTATGAACGGTCGAAGTTATTGCAATGCAGATTTCACGGAAGTTCATGAGGGAATGAAGCTAATTGATGTATGTATTCGTTTCCATTTTATTACTTATATTTTAAGAGGTATTGAGGTAACTGTTTTTTCCAAATGGAACTAACATAATTTTAGTCTATCACGACGAGCGTAAAGAGAAGAATCCAATGATATAGGTATTGTCATATTTTAGATAAACCTTTTTGAGTAATTTTTTTTTTTTTGCGACACGGATTTAACAGATATTTTTAATGTAACAGTCCCCTACTCAAGATCACGCAGCGCTCTCCCTGTTAACGCTCGCTCGGAGCTTTACAATATCCGTTGGACACGAGGCGCAAAAAATCAAAATTAAGCACTAAAAAATGCTTATCTAACACATGAGAGTATAATTGGATTCGTCTTTTTACGCATGATAGACTAAAAATATGTATAGTTTCATTTGAAGAAACAAACAAACGAAGTTACCTCAATATGAAGTAAAATACAAGTGATAAAATGAAAACGTGTATAAACTAGCCCCATCCCCTTATGCACTTCTGTGAAAACTGCATTGCAATAACTTCAACCGTTCTGAAATTGCAGGAGGTGCTAAAGTTACGTGACCACTCTGTATATCTGTTGTGATTTCGTCGAGGTTGGGGAATTCATTTTTCTACAAAAGTGTCATTCAATATTTATTGATTTTAGGGAGAGACTTTGTCAGAAACATTTTAAATATAATTTGAAGGATTAGTTTAATAATTTGATATTGGAAAACAAAAATTAATAAATATTTCAAATTAAAAAATCTGTTTTGTATTCCAATTTTAAGGCGAAAAAAGGATCTACTGCATCTTTGAATGTAGCGCCTGATAAACATAATTGTAGTTTATGAAGTGTTGTGGAATATTATCGTCTTGTCACTTTTTGGAATTTCCTCTTTAATTTGTGTGGCTTAAAAAGTGGTATTCGAGTTTCACGAAAGTATTGCATGACTACATACACAGGCAATTATATCAATTTTTCAGAGTAGAATTTGTTCAGAACACGTGTTTTCAGTACGATTATGTAATTTTTACGGGAACAGAAGATAAGAGGATAATATTGGTCTTTAATTTTGGTAAAATGGTTTGCAGTGCATTAATTTTTAAGCAAATGAAGTGATCATCTTCTTCTTCTTTTTCTACGTCGAAAAGAAACTGTTTGCATTCCAAACAAGCCACATAATGAAAATTGTAAATTAAAGCACGTGAAAATCAACATTAGATTGTGTACTTAACTTCGATCTATAAATACTACACATTACTTCAAATGTTATATTCCTCTTGAAACATCGTTAATAGTATTTGCTTTAACAAGAAACGGTGCATAATTTACATGACACATTCAAAAATATGTACTCGCATTTCTAAGAAAAGAATTCCAAGTGAGTGCGAAACACAAAGAAACGTAAAAAAACGACGTAAAGAAAACCCCCTACTGAAACTGCTGCGAGTATAAGCGATCTAAAACGCAAAGCTCCCTCGAGCAGATTGCCAGCGGATGGCCGTCGCTAGATGCAATCGTGATGCAGCACGGATCTAGAGCGCGACCTGGAAACTGGAAGGTTACGCCAGTACCAGAGTGCCTCCTTGATAACGTCGACGGGCTAACGGAAGGGCTATTGTAAGTAATATACTGTAGCGTCGTGCGCACAAACAGATTTTTCAAGAAGGCGGCCGCGTGACGTATGCGAGACATTAGGCTGTCCACGTGCCAGCCTTTGTTAAGGTGGAGCCGGACGTGACGTAGATGAAAGTCCGAGGGGGTAGCGTTTGTTAACGTGGAAGCCGAGCGTGACGAAGAGGAAAGTCCGAGGGGGTAGCGTTTGTTAAGGTGGAAGCCGGACGTGACGTAGAGGAAAGTCCGAGAGGGTAGCGTTTGTTAAGGTGGAAGCCGGGCGTGACGTAGAGGAAATTCCAAGGGAGTAGCGTTTGTTAAGGTGGAAGCCGGACGTGACGTAGAGGAAATTCCGAGAGGGTAGCGTTTGTTAAGGTGGAAGCCGGACGTGACGTAGAGGAAAGTCCGAGGGGGTAGTGTTTGTTAAGGTGGAAGCCGAGCGTGACGAAGAGGAAAGTCCGAGGGGGTAGCGTTTGTTAACGTGGAAGCCAGACGTGACGTAGAGGAAAGTCCCAGAGGGTAGCGTTTGTTAAGGTGGAAGCCGGGCGTGACGTAGAGGAAAGTCCAAGGGGGTAGCGTTTGTTAGGTGGAAGCCGGACGTGACGTAGAGGAAAGTCCGAGGGGGTAGCGTTTGTTAGGGTGGAAGCCGGACGTGACGTAGAGGAAAGTCCGAGGGGGTAGCGTTTGTTAGGGTGGAAGCCGGACAAGACATAGAGGAAAGTCCGAGGGGGTAGCGTTTGTTAGCGTGGAAGCCGGGCGTGATGCAGAGGAAAGTCCGAGGGGGTAGCGTTTGTTAAGGCGGAAGCCGGACGTGACGTAGAGGAAAGTCCAAGGGGGTAGCGTGGAAAGGCGCGGAGGCTACCCGGGCGCTCCGCGACGCTCCTTCGGCCCTTTTTGCTACGAGAGTGCCAGTCGTTTGAGTGGGTGCGGGCCGTGAGCGTGGCTGATAGGGCCGGCAATATATTTACCTTAATGCAGGGTGTAGTAGCCGAAGAGAACTTACTCCTAGTAGTGGGATCGAATTAGTGCATCAATGTAAATATTCCCAATAGATTTATTTCGGTGGTGGACCTTAGTAATTAATAAAGCTGTAATTATTTAAACCCACTCTCGTCTGTGTTTATTGCAATCGCATGACGCCACAATACTCTATAAAGTGGACCCATTGCGCGTATCCACATTTTGTAGGGGAGAGGTTTGGTCACGAAGTCTTCATCTTATTCTGTTTTTATCTTCTTCTAGATTTTGTTCTATGCATTGCGCTAGGGAAACATCCAAAAATCACGGTTGTATTTTAAACTAACCTAAATTGCACTGATGGAAGAGTTGGCAACTGAAATCAAATCTCCTGAATATTATTACCTTATGATTTTTATGCAGAATGGCAATGCCATCGATGCAATCACAGGACTATCTGATATTGGTCGAAACGAATGAGACTAACTCTACTTTAACCATGATCTAATCACAGATCAATCTATTCACAATCTCACGAGCTTGCCTGGAGCCGGCAAAAGAGTTGGATCATCTCTTCCCTTCCTTTCCGGATCATAATTTAATAATCTTCACGAACGTTAAGTTCCATAAAAGATCTTTACCGATGAATAATCGTCGGTATTTACAAGTCAATCTGTATGGCGTTTGAAGCTAATGTAAACTAATAGATGGAATATTGGAATTGCTACCACAGTGCCAATAGAGGTGGCGAATCCCGGGATAATTATCCTATGAGAACATGATGAATACTGATAAAAATTATGAATTAATTACTTCTAGGGGCACAAAGAATTCAGATCTAGATGTCTAGTAAATAGTTTCCAAATATTAAAGTGCTTAAATAAAGGAATCCAAAGTAAGAAAATCAAATAAGAAAACTTCCTTGAGAGAATTTTTAGAATTTACCCAGACTGTATTGCGTAAGGGAAGATAATCCTCGTTTCTCTTGTCAATTCGCTGATTCGTCTCCTCCTAGAGGTTTTAACTTCACCTCTGGAAAAATGTAGTCAATTCAGACCCTAGAGGCTGTATCGTAACGTGCGACGTCCGATTCAGAAGACTTTTTCATCACATAGGAAAATGTTAATGAGTACAAAGAATCGGTGAACCTCGGTTAACGATTTTGTAGTGCAACTGAAGACTGGAGAATCCTTTTCGTAATACTGTATTTTTTATCGATTAAACGCAACCAGAGGAACGAAAAACCACTCATAACGGTCGTTGTCCTTTAAAGTTTCAACAGTTCGTCGTCCGTTCAGAACTATTGATACCAATGACTTGTTGATAAAGGTGTTGAATGAGTTCACTTATTCCCCAAAATGTTATTTATTGTTTCTATGATTTATTTATAAGGAAATGGAATGATAGAAAACATTGAAAGACACATGACCGATACACACATAAGTATTGATTGCTATATTTGTCGTATCGGCCTATTGAGATTAATTAATAAGTTAACAATTGCTGTTTGTCAGAAACGTAATATACATCATTGCCTGCGGGTATGTCCACAATGTACCCACTAACTTTATGAATTCAAATTCCCTGAATTTTCCCGACAAAATGTATCTTTTCACATACAACAAAAACGAGAAGGATTATCTAGGAGTACTTCAAAAGTACTACAGTTAATTGGATGAGTTCGGTTTTCCCACACACCTAATTTTTTCCTCAATTACTCCTTTCTATTCCAATTTCTCTCAGAGAACTTTGGTACCAAATTCCTAACTCGACTCTCGAGCGAGCCCTATCCTTTTTATGCTCGAATCAAAACGCGGACAAGGCACGAGTTGAACCTTCACTGCGTCGAATAAATTGTGGCTCCGCTCTACAAGTTCTCCTCTCTCTCATCATCAGGCAAAACGAGTATACTTTCAAAGAAAGAGGAAAACTCAATTAACCATTGAGTTCACCTAAATCTCGGGAAATCGCTTTCAAACATCCCTTCTCTTCCACATCCTAATATTCACCTTCGTTGCAGTGACGTTCGCCAAGTTCCTTCATAGAACTGAATCTCTAAAACGGCGCTGAAGCGTCTAGGCGGCGTGTGTGTGTGTGTATGTGTGTGTGTGTGTGTGTGTGTGTGTGTGTGTGTGTGTGTGTGTGTGTGTGCATGGGGTCGATCTCTCGGACGAGCGAAGCGGAACGCGCTGGCGCAGAGTGGCTGCAGCCGTTGGACGAGGTCTCCGCGACGCAGAACTTCCCCGCGCGCGGTGCAATGGCCGCCCACGCCAGAACTGCTGGGCGCAGTGTGCAACGGGGAGGAGGGAGACTCCAGGAAGTGGAGAGAAGCGCGGTTGCAATTCGTTGACCCGATTGTTTCACATTCCGATTTATTCCCATTTCCCCTTGTAGCTGAACACATTTATTCCCATTGACCCCAAAATGGGAACTGAACTAATTTTTTTTTCTGCTCAGATGTCTTTGTGTTGAGAATATTATAATCCTCAAGATGCCTCGTACAATCATAAAGAAACCTAAGAAGAAATTTCTTAAATTTCTGAATTTCAATGTTTATTTATTGGGGAAAGCTAACGTAATGTACGATCCTAATCAGAGCGTATACATGACGTGCGACGGTTCAAATTTTCTCCTAAAAATCTATGCATATCTGGTGTATTTCGGTGGATAAATCAGAAGGAGAGACAGTTGTAAATTAAACAGTGGTTGATTCGCACCGGTGTTTATGGAATAATTTGCAAAAGTGTGGATGAAATTCGCTGACTTGATTGTCTCATCTTCGGGTAGATTAAAGACTGACGCGTACCTTATTGGGGTTCCGTATGTAACGTTGGACGCTCGAAAAATGACTGTTCAAAGAATGATCGAAGAAATTATTGGAAGAAAACCATATTCCATGAAATAGAATAGGCCACCTATTGTAATTTAAACCATACGCCCATTTGTAGATGTTAGAGCCCATTTTAAAAGGAATGATATCTTCTGGAGGACAAACAAAAAGAAATTCAATTTAGAAAATTGTTTCACTATTCATTCGTAATTTTATCTAAATCATAGAAGGTCCAGCTTGCAACGATTAAAGACTAAAAATTACTCAACATTGGAAATGCAAGTACGTAACTTGAAATTTAAAACCCTAAGTTTCGTGCTACTAATCAAGAGAATAATTGATGTTTTTCTAAGCAAATTATAAATGTTTTCTGCAAGACATTTTAAACCCTACGAATATAAATGAACTGAAATTAAAACAGTTCATAGTTTGATGAACAATGTCCGTGAATAATATTGTAATTTCAAAAGAAAAAGAAATCCGCCAAATAATCTTGTAATTTATTTCCTAGCAAAGATCTAACTGAAAAATGAATCTCTTCGTGCTTTCTCTACTTGTCTCCTAGGTTCAACAAATGAACGTTCATTCTCCCTAGCATACATCTAAAGCCGGAGAAGCTGTGGAAGACTGCATTACCGGGCCCCCGGGCGGAGAGATCCCTCGCAGCAGCCTCTAACAGATTATGGGCCGGCGCGGGGACGCTGGCCTGTGCCCGCCAAGGCCGGCGGAGTTAGGGCGAGAGCGATAGGGCCACCGCCGCGGGAGTTCACCCAGGACGTCCACACAGGGTGCAAGCGCAGTCGGAGGCGCGACAGCGGACAGAGGAGTTGGTAGCTCTTGTTGAGGACTGAGGTAGTGGGTGGTGGAAATAGGTCAGGAGGCGAGGGCGGGAACGGAGGTAGGAACGGAGGCGGGGACGTAGCCGGAAACGGAGGCGGGAACGAAGGCGGGGACGTAGGCGGGGACGCAGGCGGGAACGTAGGCGGGGACGTAGGCGGGGACGTAGGCGGGGACGCAGGCGGGAACGTAGGCGGGGACGGAGGCGGGGACGGAGACGGGGACGGAGGCGGTGGCGGGGAAGGAGGCTGGGAAGGAGGCGGTGACGGAGGTGGGGACGGAGGCGGGGACGGAAGCGGGGACGGAGGCGGGGACGACTGCAGCGATGGAGCTGACGCGGGGACGGAAGCAGAGGCAAAGGCAGCGTTGGCGTCGGGAACGGTGGCGAGGACGAAGGCGGGACGATGGCATGAACGATATTGTCGGAGAGGGGCATGGTGACGAGGAAAGGGTGGGCGAATGCCTGAAAGAAGACGAGAAAAATAACGGGGTGATGCCGGGATGTTGGGGGAGACGGTGCCGGTAAACAGCAGTGGTGTCGGCGTCAGCACGAGTGTGGATTACAGTAGCAGCGCCGGCGACGAGAGGGCGGAGTCCGTCACGGGGGCGGGGAGTGGCGGGCGCCGCGGAGATGGCAGAGGCGCTGGCAGGTGCAGGGGCGACTGCGAAGGCGGAGCCGAGGGGTCGGCGAATGCGACAGTTGTGGGGAGTAGGGGCAAGCAGGGGTGGGTCGAAGGCGGAATTGAGGCCGTTGGGGAGGGAGGTTGGAGGGGGGCGGCGCCATCGAGAGCAGATCCCGCGCATCCATCAGCATCTCCGAGGAGACCCCGCGGGCTGCAGGGCTTCCCGCGCACATTTGTCGCTCCCGCGGGCCGCGTGGAGGCGGCGCCCGAGTGGGGCAGCCAGGACAATGTAGAGCGAGGACGGTACGCGGTTTTGATACATTTAAGAGTACTACGTTTAACTACGTGCGCACAGGGCAATGATGTGACTGTGAAGGTAATCATGGGATAGTAATAACGATGATATTAATAATAATTATAATAATAATAATAATAATAATAATAATACAATTAATACTTTTTATAATAATAAGAATTTTATAATAATAACTCACTAAAATTATTTATATAATTATTTTCATATTATTTACTAAAATAGTATATTATTACTAAAATCATTGATACTTTTCAAGAGAATCTTACAAAAATTACGTAGTGAATGAGCATGAATATAAGTGAGCCTCGGCCAGTAACAGTTTTCGCGATCACTTCAAGTAATTAAAAATATATTTTTAATGCTCTTTAACAGAGTCTAGTTCACCAAATACTACATAAAATGGACGCTCTCCGTCCGTGAGAAAGTTTAGAAAAGTAAAAGCGTAACACAAAGCAAGGGTTTTCAAACAACAAATTTAAACCCAATTGTAGAAGTAAAATAGCACTAATCGACAAAGCGTGTGGCGTTTGGAAGCATTATTAATAAGATAACAATGTGTTAAATAATGCACAATACAATAAAGTCATACAGAAACACACAGAAAAAATACGATAAATATTCTAACAACGAAAGTTCATTTGGCAGTAGAGAATTTTACTGCTGAGAAAATGTAGTGTATTAAACATGATAATAAAGAGAAGTAAAAAATGAGGAGAAATGCTAGCAATGACTAATCATTATTTAGAAATGTATTTTTAATGAGATAATCACACTTGAACACGTTCACAAAGTGAAAACACCCAGATTTCAGTTTCATTTGAAAAATAAATAATGAAAATAAAATTGTCTTTTCTCTGTTTCTCCAGTGGCTAGTGAGAATCCAAGCTTTCAGAAATTCTGAAAGCTTTCCGTTTGGCAGGGTTTTAAACTGTAGAATGTGATCAAATGCAGATTGCTACATCCTGATAATTTTTTATTTGTTGATACTGTTTTAGAATAGATATTTGTACTAATTGTAAAAATCGCATTTTATTTTGCAAATACGATATGTGATAAGAGGTGTTGAAGAAAGGAATGACACAATGCTAAAAGCAAAATAAAAAACTTTACTACTCGAATTCAAGCATAGAAATCACTACGTTACAATAAAATAAGGAATTACTTTTGTTGTCGAATTCACAGTTTTATCTCTACTCGCGTTTTATCTGGACTGTCGTCTCACTTTTAGTACTTGTGATAAAAATTTGAACTTACACGCTTAGAATGCCCTAAAAGTAATCTCATTTTCTTGGGATTGTCTAGAAAAGTTATGTTTCTTTTTTTAAGAAATGGTGAATAACAGAGAATCGAAAACAAACATCAAATTTTGTATCTACAATATTGCTACCTTCTCATACAAACTTATTTAACAATCTTTTCAAAAAACTGAATATCAGCAGAACGCAGCAGCAAAAGAATTGTGCATTTCTTTTCGAGACACAATTTTTAAATATTATGATTCATCGTAGTTCTCAAAAACCTGAAAACTTTAAAAAATATGAAAAAAGAAAATAAGAGGAAATATGTTTGCTCTTTACGGTTCTTGAGTAAGCAATATGTGATAAGGCAATTGATTACAGAATCGTCACAATAAAATGGCTGCATGTTTTGTCGGCAAATGAGGTGGACTGAATCAATAAAACTTGGAAAGATGTGACTTTTTCATTTACTACAGCGAAGAAACTGCCAAGGCCTTTATAACGCAGTCATATAAATTATGAATAATATAGGAAAAATTAGAGAGTTCATATCATGCACAGGTAGGTAAAATTGTGAAGATGCTGTGATTTATACCCTGGAAGCACTTGAGAAACAGAAAAAAGTAGTAGATATAAATATATTAGTATTTTATATTCCCTCTTCCTGGGGCTTTTCCCAGATTCTAGGGATGGCGATTTCGGCTATTCGCGCCGGATACCCACTACGTCACTTACGAGGACACATACTCGTATTAACCATCACTCTAGACACACATGCGGGCTCCTCGGTCTGTGGACTCACAATGTCTTTCGCGACTTCACACAAACAAGAAAGACAAGGAAAAAAAACAACACGGCGGGACTCAAATCAGCGACACTTCAGACTTAGGCGCTGAGTCGGCACACGCTCTAGCCACCTCGACCATCCACGTCGACAACAAAGCACTAGTGTATTTTATTGATTGATTGATTGATTTTTTCGTGTTTCGCCTCAACTGCTTTGGTCATTAGTCCCGTAAGTGTAGTGCATGCTTTTTTCACGGGAGATGACGGTGATCTCCCGCTGGATGGCGAGATCCGGCGCCGACCTACCGTTGGCTAGTGGGGTTTCCCCCTAACCAGAAATCTCCCACCAGCGGGCCACCGCCCCAGCCGGCACAAGCTCTAAGCTCCCAGCCAGTCTCCAGGAATATGTGGTAATGTAGTGCATGTTAGCGTAAGTGTGTGCGTGTGTGTAAGGGGAAAGAATAGGACAAGGAAGAGGAAGGAAAGGTCGCGCGCGGTCCGTGGCCCTTTTAGTAGGGTACTGCTCCGGCATTGGCCTGGTGTTGATCGTAAAAACACGGAAAACTACTGATCAGAGCAGCCGGCCGCTAGAATTATTCTCCAGACAGCTACTGAATTCGACCTAGCTGGAAAGCACGGGTCGAAAATCCTGCGACCTGGTCAGAGGCGCTGCAGTGACATCAGTTGATGAACTGAGCTACCGCTTCAGGTACTAGTGTATTTACTTTTAACAAATGCTTAAAAAAAGAAATTTATGAGAACAGACGTCACAAATATCAACTGTGGTCTCCAGGTGTCAAACGTGAAGAAAACAACCATACTGCCCGATTACCAGGGACAGGACGAGCATTAGAGGCATCAGGGGTGGCGCGATTGCGTCTGGGGAGAAGCGAAAGATGAGAGGGACGTGGATGAGGCGGGGGGGACCGCGGAAGCTACAAGCCCCCAGAGACCCATTCGCAGAGTTCGAGGGGACACTTTCTCAGGAGAAAATCCCGACAATACCACGTGCTCACTTCAATTTATCGCGAAGGATTCTCACGGAATTCCTACCCTGTTCGCGGGATCGTGTCGCTAATTTCTAAAATGTCGCTCGACTGCTCACGTTGGATAAAAATGCATGATTCTTATTCATGTTAATTTACGACGTAAATTTGATGTGCCAGAACGAGCTGCATTCTATGAATCTTTTCCTCTGTTATATAACTGAGAATGATCATTCACTTCTTCGAGAACTTTCTAATCAGACTGTAGAGTTTTTCATGATAACTGTAATTTTATTATTTAATTTAAGGGTTATTTGCACTTGTAAAACCTGGGATCATCAGCAACAAAAAATATGGACTTATGATTCAGTTATCATTTTCATCTAAAATAATACATCGAGAAAAACCTGTAAATTTAGTTTTTTTAAATTTAAAAAATCGAGATTAACTTCAACTGTTTCAGCTTTTTGTTAACCTTTAAATGGGAAAATATAACAACGTGTACGTCGGAGATGTAGAAATACTTTGAAGAAGAAGCCTGTAATATGATTGATCCGATTGCCACAACCTGAAATTGAAGCAGTAACTTTTAAAAATATCGACTACCAAACGTTTACACTTTTTCTTTATAGTAATGAGCCCAAAATTCTCATCCCTGTGGTTGTGGCGGCTGAGTTACAATGCAAATTCTGCCATACTCTTATCAATATCTAATGTATTTCAAATATTTAACAATAGTTCCTGAGCTCCCACCTATTCTTTTCTTTCACAATGCTAACAACTAACACTTTGCAGAGTCCGGCGCCAAAAGGATTGCTTGTAAAAATATTTTAGGGGTCATTTTTACAGCCAAAAGAAAATGTTTTGAACTATATTTGTAGTAATAACTATTTCATTTGTAAACAGTTTAAAAATAAAACACTTAATTTAGTAGTTTTTATCAGTGCTTTTTTATTTAAAAAATAAAGTTTTACTTAGGAAAAATGCTCAGATTAAATCTATGAGTAAGAAATTGCACTAATTTATGATTAATAAATAACAGTAGGATATCATTTTTCAAAAACAAAATAAATAAACCCACAATGAACATTTTCAATGGGAAGCCACGCGCCCTCTCTACTTCCCTTGGAGCCGCGTTTGCGACGAGTTCCATCATCCACTCTACCACCTTCCTATCAGGAGCAAGGAAACCGCCTCGTCTTGCTTCACACGGTCTCATTTCCCTCGCGGAGGGAAGAACACGCGGGACAAGATACGACACTTCGCTTTGCTAATTTAACGAACATCTGTCCGGATCCCCCGATCACAACAAGCGTGTACGCACCTCACTCTTCCTCCCTCCACCCTCAGCCTTCCCTCTTAGCACTCGCAGGGGCGGAAAATTTCGCAATAGAACCCTGATTACTGCGCAAAAGCGATTTAGAATATTCTATGAAGTCGAGCGGGAGATGAGGGAGGTGGGGGGGAGGGGGAGTTGAGTAGGACGACGTCGGCGGGGCGCGACGCCCAAGTCCTGGAGTTTCGTCGGAGGCGAAGTTTGCTTTTTGCTGAAGACATTCACTTGTCTCGGCGTTTAATGCTAAACCCCGGCGACGGCGCGTATAATCCCCGCCGAGAGCCACGAGAGATGGGGGGGGGGAGGGGAGGGGAAGGGAGGAGAGAAGAAAGTGCGCGAGCGTGGAGGGGCCGGGGAAGGAACCGCGCTGGCTGTAAAGCCGTCCGGACGAAGCTGGTACGAGGGCGAGCGCCATAAGCGAGACGTCTTCCCCTCCGTCTAAGAAACTGCATGAAACGGCGCAACGCCACCGTGGACTAGCCTGACAGACACACTGAGCGTAATCACGTGCAAAAGAAAGACGTCGGATGATCTACGATCAATTTAATGTAATCTGAAGAAGTAAGTTATTCATTATTTTCAGCACAATTAAGAGTATAATTATACTATAAAGAAACTCTGTAGAGCATTTAGGATGATATTCTTATCAAGAAACAATTTTCTATCTTCATAGATATACATGTTTAGGTGCTAATAAAACGATATTGAGTTTTTAAGGTGCTTTTTAATTACTAGGTCATGTAGCGACCACTTTGTTTACATTGGGGTAACTGTAGGGGGGAACCGACACTTGAAATTTTGCATATATATATATATACACAATATATATATATATATATATATATATATATATATATATATATATATATATATATATATATATATATATATATTTGGCATATATATATATATATGCCAAATTTTACAATACAAATAATGTTTATAAATTTTATACTCCAATGTTAATGTGAAGCAAAACTTCACAACATATAAAAAGCAAACAATTGACGCACAAGCATTCAAAATTCATAGTTACCTAAAAAACTTTCTTTGTGTTTAAAAGTACTACAATATATATTCATTATAGACGTTACAAAATATCACAAGATTATTTTGACATTCATATGTTTTCATTTTTTCACAGAAATTATAACGTACGAAATGCACATTCGTGGAAAGCTTCCCTTGTCCCAATTTCTTACCCTCAAATCCCCTTTTCGCGTTATATATTGTAATGGAGCGTACACAAGAGACAAATTTCACCGTGCGCAGAAAGTAATTTTATTTTAACGTCGGCTAAGAGAAGCAGAAACAGTGCACCTTAGCTGCTTTGGGGTGCAGTAGGGTACGAAGAAATGTGCAAAGGGAACGGTGTAATGGCTCCCTGGCTGCATCAGCTGTCCAGATGATGACGCTTCGGAGCGTCTGTACGCAGAACATCCCACCACCGCGGCCAAGCCAAGAACGGTCGCAAATTGAATATTTACGCATCGCCCGCGAATTTCACAGACAAGCGCCCTACCCAGAAAGGGCTCGACATGAGTTGAGTTTCGGCTGTACGATTTCAGAGCGACATGAAATCATGCATCTATCCCCCTCCACATGTATCAAAGAATTATCCTCCATCTATCACCATTACGTTAACTGCACTCCCGTTTATTGAATGCAAATCTTTATCTGAGTAACTGGGGATTTACATTTCTCGCCCCAAATAGCTGTCACTCTCTGCAAGCCGAGGCTTGCAGGAAAAAGCACAAGGAATAGAGGTAAGTGAAGCGAACGTGGCGACTGGCGTGCGACAAGTCATGATGAACTTTAACTACCTGAAAGTGTTCAACCTCAGAATCGAAACAGTATCTTTTCGCATGATGTCAACCCAATAACGTCAATGAAGACATCTTGCTCAGAGCGAGTGAAGCCCGGGGTGAGAGACTCCCAGAATGAACAAGGATCGTGGTCTAGGACCAGCGATAACCAGAGTGAGCAAAGCCCAGGGTGACCGTCGATCAGTGCGGGCAAGGCCCAGGGTGAGCGAGGCTTAGTTCGAGCGAGACCCAGGGCGAGCGATGCCCAGTGCGAGCGAGGCCTAAAGTGAGTGATGTCTAGGGCGAGAGATGCCCAGAGCGAGACACGATCAGGACGAGCGTGGTCTAGGGCCAGTGATTCCCAGAGGGAGCGAGGCCCAGGGTGACCAATGTCCAGAGCGGTCTAGGCACAGGGTGAGCAAGGCTCAGTTCGAGCGAGACCCCAGGTGAGCGATGCCCGGTGCGAGCGAGGCCCAGGGTGAGCGATGTTGAGGGAGAGAGATGCCCAGAGCGAGACATGATCAGGACGAGCGTGGTCTAGGGCCAGCAATATCCAGAGGGAGCAAAGCCCAGGGTGATCGCTGACCAGTGCGAGAAAGGCCCAGGGTGAGCGAGGTTTAGTTCGAGCGAGACCCAAGGCGAGCGATGACCAGTGCCAGAGAGACCCAGAGTGAGTGATGTCTATGGCGAGAAATGCCCAGAGCGAGACACGATCAGGACGAGCGTGGTCTACGGCCAGCAATACCCAGAGGGAGTGAGGCCCAGGGTGACCGATATCCAGAGCGGGCTAGGCTCAGGGTGAGCGAAGGCTAGTTCGAGCGAGACCCAAGGCGAGCGATGCCCAGAGCAAACGAGGCTCTCGGTGAGCGATGTCCAGGGTGAGCGATGTCCAGAGCAAAAAATGATCAAGACGAGCGTGTGCGCGGGCCAGCGATGTACGGTGCTAACGAGTTCCAGGGTGAGCGAGGCCCAGGGCAACCTAGAGCCAAAGCGAGCGAGGGGAAGGACAATATTGATTCCCAAGGCAAAGCCCAGTGCGAACGGAAGCACTGTGGCAGAAGGAAAGGGACGAAGGGAACTGATATCTCCCACACATGTGAAAGTAATAACAAAATAATTTTAAATTGTCGCTGTCGAAGCAAATGAAAACCAGATTGACGGAATGTATTTTGTAGAGGAATTATTCATAAGTATTGTTGAAATATTAAATGGCAACAGTCATTGGATGAGAATGGAAAACAATGACAGTTTTGATAGCTGTGGTTTTGATGCTGAAGGAAACAATGGTGAGAGTAGGACTGATGTGAAGCAGACAATAATAGAAGCTTCAATGGAATAAAAGTCGGATACAGGAATTAAAAAGTCAATCCTGGCAGCAACGCAGAGATAAATGCAATGGAAGAAGAACTGGAAGCAAGAAACAGGAGAAACCGCGAGAACCATTCTATCAATATTTTTACACACACTGTGTTCATTTTTATGAGTCAGTTAGCCATTTCAATCCCGCCATTTTGAATTTTGAAATTTCATTTCATTAGCGTCCTCAAAAACCCAATGATACCCATATTTACGCAAATCCACTGGCATTTGTAATTATGACCACGTTTAGGCCCGATTCAACCAGTGTGCGCCGCAAAGTGACAGCAGCAACGGCGGTGGCGGCGGCGGCAGCAGCGGCGGTGGCGGCGGCGGCGGCGGTAGTGATGGCGTGGTGGTAGTGATAGTTGTGGTGGTGGTGGAAGAGGAGAAGGTGGTGATCGCGGTGGTGGTAGAGTTGGTAAAAGTGGCTGTGCTGGAGGTGGTGATGGCAGAGGTGGTACTGTCAGTCGCAATGGTGGTTGTGATAGTTTTGGTGATGGCGGTGGTCGTGGTGGTGATGGAGAGGGTGATGATGGTGGATGCGGAGGAAGTGGAGGGGTTGTGGCGGCGGCAGGGGACGGCGGGGGCGGCGGGCGGCGCGGCGGGGGCGGCGGGGGTGGCGGCAGGGGGTGGCGGCGGGGTGGCGGCGGGGGTGGCGGCGGGGGTGGCGGCGGGGGTGGCGGCGGCGGTGGCGGCGGTGGTAGTGATGGCGTGGTGGTAGTGATAGTTGTGGTGGTGGTGGTGGAGGAGGTGGTGATCGCGGTGGTGGTAGAGTTGGTAGGAGTGGCTGTGCTGGAGGTGGTGATGGCAGGAGGTGGTACTGGTAGTCTGTGGTGTTTGTGATAGTTTTGGTGATGGCGGTGGTCGTGGTGGTGATGGAGAGGGTGATGGTGGTGGATGCGGAGGAAGGCTGGAGGGAGGTTGTGGCGGCGGCAGGGTCGCCGGCGGCAGCGAAGAGGCGGCGGCAGGAGGCGGCGGGGAGCGGCAGGGCGGCGGGGGCAGCGGGGGCGGCGGGGGCGGCGGGGGCGGCGGGGGCGGCGGGGGCAGCGGGGCGGCAGGACAGCGGGGACGGCGGGGCGGCGGGGGCGGCGGGGGCGGCGGGGGCGGCGGGGGCGGCGGGGGCGGCGGGGGCGGCCCGGGGGCGTCGGGGCGGCGGGGGCGGCGGGGGCGGCGGGGGCGGCAGGGCGGCGGGGCGGCGGGGGCGGCGGGGGCGGCGGGGACGGCGGGGGCGGCGGGGGCGGCGGCGGGGGTGGCGGCGGGGGCGGCGGCGGCGGGGTGGCAGACAGTGGTGGGTTCAGGGTAAGGGACAGCGGTTGGCGCTGGGGTCCGCTGGAGGCCGGCGAGACCGCAGCCCCGGGCGGCGGTGGCGAAGGCGAAATTTGACTTTCAAATGCGCGGCGCGAACCCTGGCGGCCCGAGAGAGAAGTTTTTCGACTTTGAAGAGGCGGAGTAAATAAAGCTATCTCCTGAAGAAAAATTCGTCTCCAATTATTTTCTGAATATCATTTAATTGCAGAGACTGCTCGGAATTAACATCGTGATTAAACCCTGGTCCGGGAGTGACCGACGAACGCGTTGCGTGTTGTATTATTCTTTCATTATATCTCCAATGTGCACTTCTGAGATTTCAGAACCACTAATAAATAAAAAGATAAAAAGTGTTTACATACGTGTTCTTGCAATATGAATTTTTACTGTTTGAAAAATGCTTTCACATTTATGAGTTTTCCCAAACATGTATTGTAGTACATCTCTAGTAATGAAATGATGAGAGGAAGCACCTTTACACGTGATAAAATGTTTGACTAGTTTCAGAATTCTTCTTCCCATTGAGATAGAACCTGCATCAAACCTGGATCGGACTCACAAAACCAAACTTGGATCAAACCTCGATCTGCTGACTCACAGTATTGCCGGAAACTTTCGAGGCCATGGAAGAAGTCGTCGTGTGTTACATCATAATGAAATGAGAATGAAGAAAATGGACAATAGGAGATTGCATGTGATCAGTGGCCGATTGTTTAATATACTTTTCCTCCTGAATTATTTAATATAGGTTATTCTCCTCTTGCATATTTTATACTTCACTGCCAAGCAGATGTAGCAAATCCGGTATTGTCTGACTTAAACCTTCGACTCCTTGCAAGAGGAATACTAAAATAAATAACAATAATTAAAAGAAAGTCTCTTTCAGTGAGTATTGTTCAAAATAGTATTTTCAGTGTTATGTAGTTGTTTAATTTATGTTACATTTCTTTTCGGTCAACAAACAGAGGATATGCGATACAAAACTGCACTATTTATCAATATTTATGCAGTTTATTATGCATTATACTCTATTTCATAGAGTTTGACAAATAGTAGTCGTCTGAGGGTGAACAAGGTGTAAGATAATAACACCGCATCCGCTTAAAAATTCCTGTAGAGACAAAGCCTGAAAACTCCGAGTAATATGCACTCTTAATACTTGCAGTTAGAAAAATAGCACGCATTCACTCTATTTCATTTTTATGCTGAGATTGCTCATTACATTCATTCATCCATTCAGTTTTCCAAATATAAATGATCTTGGCTGTCCAGGTGACGCCGCGTCGAAGGCTGTGTTGCCGACGTTTCGACCATCTTGTCGTGGTCTTCCTCAGGGCAGTTGTGCGTGAGGAAGACCACGACAAGATGGTCGAAACGTCGGCAACACAGCCTTCGACGCGGCGTCACCTGGACAGCCAAGATCATTTACATGACTCTGGCCGCGGAAGCCTACGACTTCACTTAGTTTTCCAAATAGTTTACTTTGCTTTGTCGTTGCTCTTCTCTTTAACTGATGTCACAGTCCAATTACTACCTCGCTGCCCTTTGACACGCTCCAGAAAGGCAACGCATGGTGCGCTTAAAGCGTTGGTCGCTATTAAGAATCGATGCAAAGCAGAAACTGATGGCAATTTGTGCGAGCAATAGAAAGTCTAGCTGTAATTTAGAACAAAAAGCTATAACGCCGATTTATTCAGAAGAATAAAAAGGCGTAGACAAATTTTTAAACTTGCCAAAATTTTGGCTGAAAGGTATCTATTTGCATTATTTCCACGCAGTTACGCATTTCAATTCGTTGAAATAGGGATTTTCGGCGAGAAACACACTAGACTTCAAATTGTATTTGATTCTACATTTGTAAAATTTAACTTCACAAAGATTCTTATGTGATTTTCCATTTCTAATTAATTCGCCACACAACATATTGATATTTAAAATCCAAGAAATAAAATGCGTAATGTGATAAAAACACTATCAAAATGTTTTTCAATAGATCAATCTGCTTCGTATAATCGGTAGAATATATGAGTGAAAACGCATTACTAAAACATTCCTATCAATTATTTAGTGTATACGCAAGTGTTTTGTTTATAGTGTGTAAAAAACTCTTTTAGATACGCCTTTGCAGTTAAGAAGATTACAAAACTGAGTACTGTTTTATCAAAAACTATTTACAATTTTTGTCCAATCTATGTAAAAAGAGGATGTAAAATACATTTTTCATTCCAAATACTGAGTGCAGAGAATGTGATTGAATTATTTGTGAATGGTATGCTTTGTATAATGGTGCACGGTGCGCTTTTAAAGAATTGTATCATGAAATGCTACAAATATATCTACTTAGTTTCCAACCACATCATTTTCATCTCGCGCATTTATTTTGATATCAACGCTCTCGAATCGCAGCTTTACTCCCTCTTACAATACGTATCAAATTGCGATTTTAGAGATGCGAAATCTACCGTCCGCGCAAAGCTTCCATTTGCGCAGTTTGCAAAGCATTGATGGGGATGGTGGAAAGTGGAAACAACAAAGCTAGCGAATTTGACTGCGGTGGATGTGGCCGCTGGTCGTTCGGAGAGCGGAACGTAGATGGGGGAGGCGTTGAGGCTTGGCGTGGAGGAGCGTTGCGGAGTCTGGCGTGGCGTGGAGGGGCATGGCGAGAAGGGGCGTGGCGTGAATGGGCGTGGCGTGAAGGGGCGTGGCGTGAATGGGCGTGGCGTGAAGGGGCGTGGCGTGGGGGGCGTGGCGTGGAGGGATGTGACGTGGAGGGGCGTGGCGTGGAGGGGCGTGGCGTGGAGGGGCGTGGCGTGGAGGGCGTGGCGTGGAGGGGCGTGGCGTGGAAGGGGCGTGGCGTGGAGGGCGTGGCGTGGAGGAGCGTGGCGTGGAGGGGCGTGGCGTGGGGGCGTGGCGTGGAGGGGCGTGGCGTGGAGGGCGTGGCGTGGAGGGCGTGGCGTGGAGGGGCGTGGCGTGGAGGGGCGTGGCGTGGGCGTGGCGTGGAGGGCGTGGCGTGGAGGGCGTGGCGTGGAGGGCGTGGCGTGGAGGGGCGTGGCGTGGAGGGCGTGGCGTGGAAGGGGCGTGGCGTGGAGGGAGCGTGAGGGCGTGGCGTGAAGGGGCGTGGCGTGGAGGGGCGTGGCGTGGAGGGCGTGGTGGAGGGGCGTGGCGTGGAGGGGCGTGGCGTGAAGGGAGCGTGGCGTGGAGGGGCGTGGCGTGAAGAGGGCGTGGCGTGGAAGTGCGTGGCGTGGAGGGCGTGGCGTGGAGGGCGTGGCGTGAAGAGCGTGGCGTGGAGGAGCGTGGCATGACTTAGCGTGGCGTGGCGTGCGTAGCGTGGCGTGGCGTAGCGTGGCGTGGCGTGTTGAGACAGAGTAGCGTGGCTGGGCAGAATGTTGATGAGACATGGCGGAATAGTTGGGTCGTGATATGGCTGGCATGGCGGGGAGGATAGTGGTGGAGGGGGAATGGAGTTGAAAAGTCGGGGTGTAGCAAGTCGTGATCGGGTGCTGGGCGTGACAGTGGCAGAGAAGGGTTGAGAGGAAGGAAGCACTTAACTGGCGAATAAAGAAAGCGAAGAGCGGGACGGAGAGAGTAGCGAGTTTGGCTGCAGTTGCATGAATGGTGAACCCTGAAGGATTTGGTGAATCAGACTCAATGAAGATAATGAATCTTAAAACAGAGGTGCAATGAAGATTTTATTTATTTCTGAAGATGAACGATAAAATTTGTTAAAATATCCTCATGACCGAGTGATGAAACCAGTGAAGCAAAAACAGAACGTACTTTCTTGCCCTTAGTA